>CM040999.1:8444731-8485189 GCA_022985145.1 Pangasius djambal
CCCCCCTTTTTTCTTAATTGAGTTATTACTCATTATTGGGCTGTAAATTTAGCTACCTATATATTGGAGCAGGAATATATGAATAAGTTGCTATGGTGAGGCATGGATGGCATGTGTGTGTGTTTAAGGAGGTGTTGATTGCCACCTAATACATTATGCAGCAATCAAACACAAGGCATTTCATTTTAAACAAGCTCTCTAGAATAGACTAGTTGATATTGATGATGTGTTTGTTGCTCTGCATTACTAATGACCCTATGGGATATTAATTATACTGCATTTGTAAACATTTCGCATCATTACCACAGAAAGTAAGCTGCCCCCCCCCCTTATATTCATTCCATACTATGTACAACACCCAGTGAAATACAAAAGCACATTAAATATGAAATCTCTCACATACTCCTATAGATTTCCTTCCACATAATTGAAAGAGATCAATTACATCAGGAAGGAACGGGGCTCCCTCAGGCAATAAGTCCAACCTGTTGCACAATCTCACATCATTCCCCATAGAAAGCAGATTCCCAGAGTTGGTTCTAATGAGAAATTGAAGATATGAACTATATTCTGTTTGCCAGCAACCCCTTGAGTGACACTGGAGATTTAGTTATTAACTAAAGTTTCATATTGAAAAAAAATAAAAAGACAAAAGAAAAATCCTCTCCTATCCATCACCTTTCCTCCGTCGCTCTCACAGTGTATTGTTATTCTGCAAGGAAAATCAATAGTTGTGCAAGACGTTGGTAATTGAATTGAACAGCAAGCAGAGGAAAAGCTCGCCGCACCTCATATTTGCAAGAATTCTCAGTAGTGAGAGGATTAGCCTTACAAATATTGGATGAGATCTATCTGGAAAGTTCACTTGAACTTGAGTCATTTGGAATTCTCGAAGATGCCGTTGAGCATGAGAACGAGAGAGAAGGGAACATGCCTAACATTCAAAGCCAACTATTTCATGCTGTTTCATCACACTCTTTCATCACACTGTACAGAGACCCAACTTCTAATATGCTGCATTTAGCCTTTTGCTCAAGTAGTGTTAATTGACCACGAGCACATGAGCGCTGGTCCAGCAGAACTAACTCCAATCCATGCAGGTGAAATCATACTGCGATTCCTGAAGCAGGGCCTTCAGCAAAGTTCTCAAGGACTCCAGTTAAAACTTTATGAATATAGTCTGTTAATCTGCAATGCATGCAAAGCTAGTGACCTAATGTGCTTCTAGATACGAGCAAGGCACAATCTCTGAATTCTAAAAACATGTTTCTTGGTTGCTGAACTTTCGCTGCCACATGCAGACAAGATTCTTCAAAAGTTGTGAACATTTAAGACCTACAAGTGCAAAAAATAAGGCGGACATTAGAAAATGATGTGGACATTAGAAAAAGGGACGCCGGTTATAATGAACGCCTTATCAAGAGGTGTTTTTTTTTGTTTGTTTGTTTAGCAATGTCTAACCAAATTCATTCTCATTCTCTTTATGTAATCAGATTCCACATTTTACTTTTAATTTTAATTGGCAAAAATAATTAACTCACTGAAAAACCTCACAACAAACAGATTTTTTATTTTCTCATGTACTTGGTCAGTTTTCACTTTAGGACCCTGTTTATATCATCTAATTCCTTTTCTCTTTATATTTCATTATGAATCAAATATGTGTCTTTAATATGAGTATGTAATTCAATTTGCTACACATTCTATTGATCCTATTAATTATTAGGAGTGGACAAATCAGTAGCCTGGGAGCCTGGGACAAACAGATTTTGTATTCGGTATACTTTTTTTATTTGTCATATAAGTAGGCTAAACAACCAGAACAAGCGTGTAAAAATAACCCTATTGTAACCCTTAATGAATTTCGCAAAAGAAAATTTTAATTTTGGTTTGTAGCTGTGTTTAAACATAATGCACTTCACAGTGGTGTGACTTACCTCGATGCTATAACTATAGTGTGACGGTAGAGCGATTTTTATTAGGCCAATTAATTAGCCTAAAACAGATGAGAGATGAACAGTTAAGAATGAAGAACATGCAGGTATGTGGAAATTCTGACAAAAACCCAAACACAAGGCTGTCATTTAGCACAACATCCAGTCAACTGGCCATGTTAAACACATTGAGAGAAAGACTTGCTAGCTAGCTAGACCAGCTAGACTTGAATAATATATTTTACATGTGACGCGAAGACACAATACCACAGCTTATAGCGGAAGCATTGGCCAATGCCTTGCTGACTTATCATAAAAAGTGGTAGCCAATGTAATGTAATAACATATGGTGAGCTGTATTAATGCACTTAGCTAGCTAAAGAGCTCACCATATATGTTATTATATTACATCGGCTACCACTTTTTTGCCTAGTCATGTAGGTTTCTGGGCAACCAAGACATAGGACTGGGCAGCACTTAATGAATGAATTAATAGTTTGTCCACACCTGATCATACTAATGTGTATCATACTGTATATTAGTGATGATTCGTAAAGTAATTTAGGGCAATACACTAAAATGATTAACATTTAACTCATTAACACTGTTTGTTTTATTATATTTTAAATGACAATAGGTACTATGTATAAATAAAAATGGATAATGTGAAAAAAGTATAGTGTGAATGTTTTATGATCTGTGTTCAGTGCTGAAATGTGCACTGTGTCTGACATGATGGATCGATGGATCTATGAATGAAAGGTTGAGTTTATCTGTACAGCAGTACGAAATTGTATGAATCATTCTGAATGAATCACAAATCTTTAACGAGCAGGTACTACTGGATGAATCAGGCTTTGATTCAGTGTAGGCAGATTCGTTTAAAAAAAAAAATATTCCCTTTTTTTGTGAACTGCACATCACTACAGTGCATATTACACCAACCAGTGTGGCCCTGTGCAAGCTTTACATAACGTGGTAGCCCTGTTATGCCCAGTAGTATTGTCTACACCTGCTTAACCTCCCACAATATCATAGCAAAGCAGAAAACCAGGATGGCTACTAAGCAACAAGTCATTCACACAGATTAATTGGCATTTGCTTGGCATTTGCACCCACTCCACTATTTTGGCACTGATGCCTCATTTTAAAGCTTAAATAAAAAACACAGCACTGCATGAAAAAACTGGCATGGCCATGACCAAATAACAGCAAAGCCAGTTAGCTTACTCACTCATTTGATGGCCATTTAACATGCTTTCTTTTCAGGAAATAGTCACAAATAATTAAATACACCAACAAAACTTATTAATTAGTAGGTGCATCATAAGCCAATTGTGATAGTTTACAACTTACCAGCCAGTTTGTTGGAGTGCAGGGAGACGAGGTACCAAAAGGACCAGATGTATAAATACATCTCTTCATTGGAGCTTTCCCCTGTGCAATTCTTTCTCTTTCCTCCCTCTTCACTTTTAAGCTCTGCTTTTATGCTCGTAATCAAAACTTTTGCCAAGTAGGCTGGCGGCTACCGCGCTGTTAGAAATGAACGAAGCAATGTAATTGAACCACCAGCAACTTCTAAATCACCTGAAAAAAATTTGCCCAGATCTCACAGATCTCTACAAAATTGAGAAACAAAAATATATTAATTGCCATTTATTTTCCGTAATATTAGCAAAAAATAATGCACTAGTTCATGAGGAAAATGTCCCCACTGAATGTAATAAATGAGCCAGAGTGTTTAAATGGCATAATTGAAATGTTGGCTAATGCCCACCTAGGCCACAGGCCAGTCTTAATAATATATATGATCAATTTTCCAAAGGTTGCATCCTGTCTTTCTTACACCGCACTATGCAGTCTGTAGACGGCACGTAGCTCAATTTATGTGTTGAAACCTGTGGGTCTGTGAAGGAAGGGTTGAGTTTATACTAATAGCAGAATTGCAAATGAATGAATCTTCTTGAATGAATCACAAAGCTTTAACAGGAAGGTAACACTGGATGAACTGGTCTTTCAAATGGTGATTCAGTAGAGTCACATATATTCAAAAACATTCTGCTGTTTGTGAACTGGACATCACTACTGGGCATAGTATATTGTCGGAGTGTATGGATACCACACACACTCACTTCTAATGTACACACGATAAATAGCGCATTCACACATTCTGGTTGTAAGTATTGTTACAGAACCTTTTAAGCCTTTGCTTAAAGTCAGGTAAATGCTGTTTTGCACTTGAATTTATGCTAAAGCAAGGCCCCAGAGGGTGATAACGTAAATGCACCCATGTTAGCATAAGTGTGTCATTTCTGACCACAGAAAAAGCATCCAGGCAACAGTATTAAAAAAATAAAATAATAAAATAAAATAAAATAATCTTACATCCAGTCAGTTTAGCAATATTCCAGGGTTATACCACAAAATTATACATGTAACTGGCTGAACGAACACACACACACACACACACACACACACTATGACACACTATGGTACACCGTGGAAACTGTCTAACCTGTATCCATTCTGCGTGTCCACACACACTCCTCCGTTGTGGCAGGGGTTCCTGGGGTAGGTGGAGCAGCCCTGGTGCAGGTGTTCCCGAGCCGAGCAGCTGCACACAGCTGTGGACTCCAGTGTCACTGACACCAGAGCCATACTGTCTGAATCCACCACGGAGGGCCTCTCACTCACACTTAGCCTGTTCATACAGCCTCCCCCTGCGCTGCAGTCCACCGCCACACACTCGTCCACGTGCACCTGGGTAACATTCACCTGCAGGAATGACTGCAACTTGGGATAGAAAGAGAGGAAGAGAAGAATGTATAGAGAGAGTAGGGCATTAAAGAGAGCATCCACTAAAAAGAGATTCTATCAGTCAATGCTGTGCTTTGATCAGACGTGTGGAAAGGATGAGAAATAAGAAAAGAAATTGAAAGAGGCCCTACGCTCCAGCATTATCATACAGAGCAGCAAACAACAGTCACAAACCTATAAAAAAACAAAACAAAATGACTTCACAATCCTCTCAGGTAAAAGTCATACAAGAGTAAACACCCTCATCAGCACACTTGGTTTCATCTCCTGCCACTGCAGCCACTCGAGGGCTTATCCCACCCTGCACTTTTTTCTTAAAGCACATAAACAGCAAAAGCGTAACCTGTGCTCTGTGCTTCAACAGCAATTTTTCAACAGCCTGCTACGAAGTGTGTATTGTCCTGTGATTTAACGGTTCTCATCTAGCCAGAGTGGATAGGTACGGATAAGTGTAGTCATAGGGGGCATAGGATATACAGGGGAGAGAGAGTGAGAGATGAGACTGTGCCTTAGCTCTAAATCTAACTGCATATGTAACTCCTATCTCCTCCTTAGAGGAAACCCATTTGCTTTAATGATATTTGGAAGAGCAGTGACAGGTCGAGCTAACGTCATGATGCGGCTGCTGAGAGGACCTGCTAGATTAGTGCTCAAATGGCTGATTAATGATAGAGGTCTGCTCCACTGTGGTGCAGAATCCAGGCATTGAGGCACCACACGGACATTATACAGCCCACCTTGCCTGGAGTGAGATGAGACACTGTCACTGTGCATATACAGTCCATCCAGTAGGGAGGTTTTCTGAAGCTTTATCTTTCTCTCTCTGCTTTAATTTCAGTGCAAGTATAATGTGATGAATGAGCAATACAGCAAAGCCAGTAATAACATGTAATAACAGCACTTTATATTAATATACAGTATGACCAGTAAAAATATAATAATAACAACAATATATTGGAGCATTGCTGTTGTCCCAAACTACAGCAAACTGGTTGAACACAGTGGTGAGTTCCCACCATCATCAGGTGTTAATAAATAAAAAGAAATAACATTTATTCATCTTCAGTAACTGCTTCATTCATTCATCTGAATCTTCAGTAACTGCTTTATCCTGGTCAGGGTTGTAGTGGATTTGAAGCCAATCTCAGAAACACTATGTGGGATGGGATGACAGTATGACAATGTGTGTAAGAAAAAAAAAAAAAAAAAAAAAAAAAAAAAAAAAAAAAAAAAAAAAAATATATATATATATATATATATATATATATATATATATATATATATATATATATATATATAAACACACACACATATAATTCTAAATGTAATAATTATAATATCCTGTACTACTTATGTATTTATTACTATTTTTGCGATTATTATTATTATTATTATTATTAGTAGTAGTAGTAGTAGTAGTATGAACAACACCCACTTGAAACATTAACTGATTTTTTTTTTCAACAGAACATAAATATTTGCCTAAATGTCTGCAGCAAAAGTGTACAACATATCCCTATCCCCATATATTTGTTTTTGCAGTTTGTACCCTAATACATACCTGATTCTCGCATTCAGGCTATTAAATCTTTAAGCCTTGATAAACAAAATTAAGTGTGTTAAATTGCTTTTGTGAATAATTTAAACCTGCTCCATATAACAGATTTTTATGACCAGAGAGCATGGAGGATTTATATATAATGCTTTAGTGTATATGTGCATCACAGAAAACTAATAGAATTAGTTAGTGTAATTAGTGTTCTGCTGGCTCTTGGCAAATTGACATAATTTGTGATTAGATACAGATTTTTAAAAAACTTAACCTCACTTGTTTGGTTTCATACTTTTGGTCTGTAGTGTACAATGAAAATGTGAACAATTATATAAATTATAAAATGAGCTGGTATGATATAGGAGCGGAAGGAAGGAAAAGCAAAACTCCACACAGACAATAGCCTGAGCTCAGGGTCTAACCCTGAGGTTCAGAGCCAAAGATATCACCGTGCTGTCACGAATTATTTATTTATTATCAGTCATTTCTCATCCCTCTTTAAACTGGAGAAATGTGGTCATTTGTTATGAATTTGTGGCTGAAGTACTTTAAACATCTACAAATTCAAGCACAGGAAAAAAAAAAAAACAAGTGTCTCAATCTCACTACTCTTATAGTAGCCCTTCTTATACCACAGCACTGTTGAATTCTTGAATCTGATTGGTCAGAACGTGCTGATTGATTGTCTATAACAGCCGATCTGACACTCACCCCGGGTGCAAAGCAAATCACAGGTTTATATAAACGTGCTTGTTCTAATACGTTAACGGCACATACATGATCAAATTCAGGGTGGTACATCACCCCACATGATGATTATTTTCCAAGCACAGCATGCCCCCACCATGTTTTATTCCTTACTTAGTAAATCCTCCTGTCTAATTTGCAATTGCTCCAACCTCTATATCAAGAGCAATGTGTCCAGCCCTCCTCACACAGACAGTAAAGGTTAAAATGTCCAATAACACCACTGGCTAAACTCCCAGTGCTCTCTAGCTGTCGCTCCACCGTCCTCCTGGGACCCAGAGGCCTTTCTATTTACCATACAAAGTGTGGCCAGTACAGGGCACACAGGCCTCTAACTGCCACTTTCATGTGTTAATTCTTGCTAAGAAGGTGATTTGCATGCATTACCTGTGAGGTTAACCAGCGAAAAAGAGGTCTCATTTCATCAGAGTTCAGAGACATCCGATCAGCCCTGGCTTCATATCGCCAGACGAGACGGAGTAACAGAAGCCCACACATGGGAGCCGGGGATCTGCACACAGCCCATAGCTAGTTGACGGAAAATCTAATCATGCTAGCTGGCTCTGGCTCATCTTTCTCTCTCTCTGGCTGTCTGTCGCTGCCTCTCTCTATCCTCCAGGCTGTCTCCAAATGGTTGTATTTGTAGTGCAAGTCCGCTTCTTTCTCAGAGTTAATTTCCAAACACCGCCTTATGTGAAACCCAAAGGAATTGAACCTACAATACCCACAATTCCCACAAGGAAGACAGCCAACAGAGGCAGTACTATGGCACAGAGGGACATCCTAGGAATTGTTCAGAAAGATGACATGCAAAAAAAACAAAAAACAAAAAAAAGCCAATGGATGTGGTTTTATCACTCCATGCTGTTTAAGGGCCCTTTCACACCTAATAGTACAAATCAGAGTGAAACTGTTCAATGTGTTTTGTTTGCTATTTGGTTTGGTGTGGTTTCATACTGCCCATGTTACCTGTGGGGCTTGTATGGCTACAATCATACTCGTAAAATTCACTGGCTGTTTGTTGATCCAAATATCCAGAGCACATCGCAATACTACAGCTCTCTCATTTGGCTCAATTTAGCAGCTCACACCAACAAAAAAATGCCACCTGCAATCCAAAACACACAGCACGTTTAGTTTACTTCATGCAGTTGGATTGATTGAGGGTGGAATCGCTTTCTCAGTGCAATCAAACCATACTAGAGTTTGTTTGGAACCGAACTGCAACCATATGGCTATGATGGCCTCGCCTGAGTGAGACTGTGGTGTTCCTACCTGACCAAACAAACCTCACCATAGAGGAAACCACATCACATTCAAACAGACTAAATGCTACAAACATGAAAGTGCCATAAATTAAGGTAGCTTCTTCACATGCTCCATCAGGCTTCGCTTCACATATCTGAATGCGATGTGTTTTTCAGAGCAATTGTATTCTGCTAGAGGAAGTTCTCCTGGAAATGAAAATGACTCATAGAAAAGGAGGCAGAGAGAGAGACAAGAGACTATACCCTGCCAGGGACTCGGAGATGAGAACAACATACTCTCAACACTAGAACACCAAATTGCACACACCGCTGTGCTTTTCTCTCTCTGCCATTACGGCTCGCATGCTCTTTCTGAACTTCTCATAATGAGCAACAGGTGTGGCATTCAGCATGACAATACTTATAATCACAACAACTGCTCAGGTCCTCAAAGCATGCATCTTGGAAAAAAAAAAAAGGAAAAAAACAACAACAATGGAATATCGTGTATTTGTGAGAGCGTGGCCTCATCTATCAAATCAACCTGAACAAAAGGGACAATGCAAAATATTCCAATTATTCATTTGCCACATAATTACGGCAGCTGCTAATGTTCTGGGGAGCTCTGAAAATTGTAGACCTGAAATCTGACGAGCTGCAACGTTGATATGCCCGTGTGAAGACGTTAAAATCTGTTTTGTCTAAGAAAAAAAAAAACACGTTTTGCACCTCATTTCATGCTCCAGCGCCTGCAAGCAACAGATAAAAAGCATCTCCCAGTAATGAACAACTTGTGTTCACAAGCTGTCTCAAATCACGTCTTCACACTATTTTAATGCAGGTAGTGTTTTCAGCCTGGGAAGTTCAACAAGATGTAGTGTTAGTTACATTTAAAATTAGCTAGGCCTTTAGGGGCAGCAGCAGCTGTAGTTATATTTATTTATATAATCAATGTAGTGACTAAAAAGAAGTCTACTCTTTACTAATTAGTATTTACACACCACTAGGGCCCTATTCTGAATTTCTGCACAAATTTGTAAAAAAAAAACTGGTTTCACTAGAAAAAAAAAAAAAAAAAATTAGATACACCATCAGTTTAACAATGACATTTGGCATAGATATAGAAAACATAGATAATCTACCCCGATCAGATACTAATTTAGATCTCTTCCTCATTTCAAAATGCAAAAGACTTGGGCACATACAAAGAAATGCTGTAAAGAAAAGATGCCTTCAAAAATGTTGCAATTTTAAACATTTCTAAACACTAATACTACACAGAGCAGTAAACCATAACAAACTAAACAAATTCAATATATGGTGTGACAACCCTTGCCTTTTTATTTTACTGAGCATTTGGAGCTCTGCTGGAGACTTTAACTGTCACACGTTTCTTTTTTGCATGCAAAACTCAAACTTCATTATGTTTTTTTTGTCTGAAAATTGGTCAGTCACATAATATGGCGCTTTCTTTACTGACAGACAAAAATTTTTCTGTAACGTTTAATTTTTTGGGGGGGAAAGTCATGTTTGGAAATATTAGGTTTTTCATACTGTTGAAAAAAATAATGTAGAAATCAAAAAATAAACATATATAACACCATTTGTACTAAAAAAAGAGACATTTGAACAGTACTTTATACACTTCACCTCACTACAGCATTAAATGTACAATCATGGCAGCTCGCCTTTATTTCAAATCTCCCAGATTTATTGACTTTGAGTGATTTGCCCTGTGACCTCTTATACCCCATTCAAGTGACTGAATGCTATGCTCTACAACACATAATGTTGAGTCTCTTACAAGAAAAATAATCGGGGAAGAAAAAATCTAGTACACTTTGTTTTTTCTTAAACAAACTTTAAATCAGATTCAAAAGTTAGATCATAAATTTCTTCAAACTACACTGGTAGTCTCTACCTCTACCTCTAGATCAGCATATCTCTATAAATAGACTTTGTTTTGAAATTGAAGCACAACAGTATGTAATTGTTCATGACTAAACTGAAAACATTAGATATAAAATAGAGAGTATGACTTTTGAAAATGTGTTTATTTATGTTTTCTTCAGTTTTTCGCTTGCACTACAGAGTAGGACTTTTCATTAATGGCCTCTAGGAAGTGTAAATTAAGAATTTCACTGTACAGTTTAAATGATTGCTGTCTGTTCCCTGTGCATATGACAAGCCTAAACTAAGTCTTGACTCTTTCAGGGAGATTTGATATCATTTACCCCAATCCAAAGCACTGAGCTCATTTTATTAATTTAGTTGGGGTTAAGGGAACAGATCTTGTCTGGCTCAAATCTTATCCGATGGACTGCTATCAGTTTGTAATGGTGTAATTTATGGTGAGTTCTCTGTGAATCCAAAAGTAAAGTTTGGTGTTCTACAAGGCTCTGCTCTAGGACCATCTTTTATATAAGCTACAATTATTTATAAACATGGCATTAGCTTGATGAAGCTGAGGAATATATACAGGACATTAGATACTGGATACTGAGTAACCACACTCCTACTTAATTCCAACAAGACGGTATTTCTGTTTAGTCAGGAATTTTAGGTAAAGGTGTGGGGACAGTGTTTTGGTAAAGTGAATTTTTCTGATGCTGTTGATGGTGGAGTGGCAGAACATTGCTGTTCTAGAGTGCTCTTATGCCTGTGTTACCTTCCAACTCTCCCTGCATGTGCTATGATTACAATGTACACCCTTTTAAACCACTGTAGGATAAGAGCATAAGTAATGATCTGTCCTCTCCATCTGTAGAGCTGTATGACAGATCCTGGCACACTACTACTCCTCTCATCCACTGAACCTGCATGATTCAGCCCGATGAATCATGCAGGTATCCTCAATACTCATGCTCTGTCCCTCTACTTTCTTCATCTGGAAAGTTCTGCACTTGTGACTCACCTTCTGCTACCATGGATGGTTCCACATGTATAACCTCGGCTTCTCTAGGACTTCCCAAAAGCAGTTAATGCTTAAGGCTCGCCTTCCTAATTTATTAACCTCACCTCGGTACTGGAGACCAGCACATTTTAAGGATCATAAAGACTATCCTATGTTCATCCCAGGACTATTAACAATATGATTATACCATATCAGAATTGCCTATCCTTTCAACACCATTATGCTCTTTGCCTTTTCTCTATATGACTATTTTTGTAATGATGTATTATCCAGCTGTCACCCAGAATAGTATGGGTTCCCTTGTCAGTATGGTTCCTTTCTAGGATTCTTCCTCATGGCATCTAAGGCTGCTTTTTCTTGCCAGTGTTTCCTAAGGCTTGCTCTGGCAACTGGCTCTAAGGTTAGATCTAGGATTTCAGTAAAGCTGCACTGTGACAATGTATATTGTTAAAATAGCCAATCGGATAACAAAACTCACTAAAGTTCAGTTCACTTTCCTGCAAGCCTGTAAAAACTTTCTATTTAATTATCTGATATTAACCAGCTAGCTTAGTCTGTTGGCTGGGATCTGACCCCACTGTGTGCAGTTACATCATGTGTTTTGTGACACAGCTCAAAAATAGTTTTTGAACGTGTATCGACTTGCCACTCAGATTAATCCACAAGTTGTAGGGGTCTACATCAAAACCAAAGTTATGAAATGTCCTTTCACAAGCAGCTTGCAATAGCATTTCTCTATCAGAGATTACTCTAAATTCCCAATTCCCGAAATCATATATCCAGCAGCTTGAAAACTGAATGGATACAGGAGGAACTTTCGGGTACTTCAGGGACGGGAGGGGGTTTTCCTCATCTTCTGAAATGTCAGCATGAGCGTGCACTGACGCTGATAATCACAAAGGTATTCTGAGTGTATCTGTCTATGGGGATGGTGGGTTAGGGGGCAGGCTGGAAGGATGAACCCCTGGGAGATGAGCGACGTGCCTCTCGATCTGCTTCCTTTATCCCAGCAGGCCACAGGAGAATCCTGGGATGTTCAAGTCTGAGCATGTTAGGGGAGAGTAGAGATGGAGGGAGCTAAATTCTCAGAGTCCATGGAAGAGGATTAGGCACCACTGAAAAAAATGAGACATAAGGAGGCTTCTCTGTTTCTGTCTCCCTCTCATCATCCACCCTGAGCTTATCTGACACACAGACAGCCATCATGGTTGCCAAAAATAAAGCAATTACTTGAGAGGTTTAAATGTGTGCATGTAGATCTTTGCATGGCAAAATATTTCCCTTGAATCTTAATCTTTTTCATTTATTGTTTCATTTAAAGCTGTATAGATTCTATGAAGCACTCATGTAGAGATTTTCATTATCCTATAGGAACTCTTTCCATAGTATCACCAAATACTTCAGGTAGAACAAAGCAGGCATTCCATATTAATGAGGTGCTCCAGGTAAATATTCACTTTCTTTTGCCCAAACTTTTGGCTCTGAGTAATGAAAGCAAGAACTAGCAGAGGCAAGAGAATAAGGGATCAAACAAGTCAGAAAATAAGAAAGTGGGTCTTTCGTATTGTATTTCCTGCAATTAGAATGCCAAACATTGATAAACCTAGCCTTCCTCTTCATCTCTACTGCCCCGCCTTTTCATTCCTCTCTCTCAGCTCTATAGCTCACTCTCGGCTTTATACTTCCTCTCTCATTCTGATCAACGTCTGTCCTCTGAGGGCGAGTGCATTCAAATAAATTGCTGCAGGCTGCTTGAAAATCACACCTGAAGTCTTCCTCTGCTTCACTGTGGTTAAATCACTTTATATTTGCAGAAGAGAGGCAGGAGAGCAGCACTTATTTCACAGAAAAGAACGGGTAGCCAATGGCAGAATGATCCCAAAAGGGCTTTTAATCTAAGTAATTAATCTGAAGTAAAGAACACGTCTCAAGCCTTTTCAAGCATGCTTGAGGGACCGTTACTCATCTTGTAGACCCCTGATCTACAGGTGACTGGGAGAGCAATGATGCCAAGCTTACGTAATTGAGACTGCAGTTCTAACTGGTATATGTCTGTTGCGTGACAGGTCATATATTTCTTGCCAAGTTCACAGACAAAGCTAGCCTACAACTTGCCAATGGCAACGAGAACTAATTATCATGCAAACAGAGCTTACAAAAGAATAACAAACTA
This sequence comes from Pangasius djambal, assembly GCA_022985145.1. Classification (NCBI taxonomy): domain Eukaryota; kingdom Metazoa; phylum Chordata; class Actinopteri; order Siluriformes; family Pangasiidae; genus Pangasius; species Pangasius djambal. Next base: position 8,458,116 of record CM040999.1, read on the forward strand.
CAACAGAGGTAAGCAGACACAAAACAATTATTTCAAAACTTCAAATCCTGAATTGGAAGCCACATATAAAAGAAAAAATACAAAACCCTCCCACTGTTTATTGCACTGTGCATTGTGAGTCCAGGATAATAACACACACTCTACCCTGAGAGACATTCCATGTTACTCCTCTATATCTGTATGTAATCGTACATAAAACCCGGGACGGAAACTTTACCTTCTGTTTATGAGCAGCGAGATATCCATGCAGTCTCTCGGCACGCTGGAAGGGGGTACTGTGCACAGAGAAACGCACATCCAGGGTCCTGTCTCGCACTTCTATAAGGCTGAAGATATTAACATCGTCCGCGCCAACAGACATCATCTCGGAGAGGAAGTCTCCCAACAACTCGTACCTGCTCCGCAGACCCCCTCGCTGCTCCATGAACTCTTTTGCGGTGATGTCTGTGGAAAGCACACACAGAAAAGAACAGTCTGGTTGATCTTCATTCCTGACAGTTAAACAAGCGATGGGCCATCTAGCTGAAATATTGCTTTGGAATGATGACAAACCGATTCCAGAAACTTAATTTTAACTCAAGTTCAGCTGGTCTCAGTAGGTCCACTTTCATCCTGAAACTGAAATGTTGCCCAGGTATTACATATGGTTGACTATTTTTGGGTCAATTTTGGCCTAGGTTTGAAATCTCATGAGGAACTAAAGCCTAAACTCAGCTATATACAGTATATATAACTGCCTCAAGGGTGGCTTGTATAAATAGGCATAAACAGACACTACATAGTAACTACATGAAACACTTGACTAAAAAACTGGAAGCCTGAATGCATTTCAGTGTATATGTTCCTGTGTGTATGCATAATATGCCTTTGTACAATGAGAGTGCAATAAACTTAACCAGAATGCTATGATAATAGGAATGGCGAATTGTAGAAAAATTTATTTTCAATATCCTTAGCAGCCGTCACTGAACTGCCTGCTGTCTGGCCAAGCACTGAGACACACACACACAAAAACATCAAATTAAAGCTCAATGTCATGTTTTATCCAAAGGAGGACCAGCAGGGGTCAGAAGCCTGAGCACCCGCAGAATAGCACTCATAAAAAATGCATTCTCACGTTTTGCCCTCCTCAACATGTTCGTCTGTCATTAAGTGAACTCAGCGCCTGGCGATTGCTGCACTTTCAAACTAAAGCTGACAGGCCACATCCAATAATGCAGGGTTGTGCAAACAATGTTCGCTGTCAACATGGGGGTGGCTTACTCTTTCAGTCTATGGTCACATCTTGCATGGCTGGAAAGACATAGCATTATGGACAAACATCCTAAATGGTTCTGCTTCTACTGTCTTCACACTCATGCCTGAGCTTCCACTATAAATAGGGGCCAAAGTAAGCTTCACACTCCCGGCTTATAACTATTGATATACTGGTCCAAGCATTCACCAAGATTAGCTGCCAAAACATACGACTAGTTCCCACTGGCCTTCGGTAATTGGGATGTCTTTCTTTTTTGTGTGGCTTTAGGAAACTGGTGACCTGCTTTTCCAGAGGATGTGTTAGTGTGTTAGTCAATGTATCACTCAGAACATCTCCTGGCAGGGTAAAGCTTCCTTGGGGCTATTTTTAGACAGTAACAGAGTTCTCCTGGGACTCTTATTGATGCTTTGCAGCATATAGGCAGAGTAGAACATGTTGGGAGAATTTTGGGGAGATTCAGAGCTTTAATGAGATCAGGATATTGTCAGCTGCACTCAACCAGGCTTGTACATACTGTACGGAGTTGTATACTATATCCTGTATACTGCCACAAAGCATTCGACAAGAGGTTTTAAGAAAGCTTTTACACAATATACAATTATAAAATTCCATCTAAAAGCATGGGTGACCGGAGTTATGTGTGTGTTCCTTTAGGGAATTCATTTTTGTTTGCATCTCAGTTGGGTTCCATGTGTATATACTGGAGCATGAGTCATGGCAAGTTTGCACGTGGGTGTATAAGTGTAAGTGAATGAGTGCAAGAGAGTGAGTGCCAGCATGCTTTCACAGTTTTCACAGCTTTAAACTCCTCCTCTTACAGTTTGCTTAAACAGCGTGCACAGCAGAACAGCACGGTGAAGGTCGTTCGAGCCTGAAGTGTGTCAGTCAGAGACCTCCAGGCAGGAAGTGATTAATAGGAACAAAAGTGGTGAGTGGCAAAAAGAAAAATTCCAAACCTTCTGCTCCCATTGCAAGCTCCACATGAACCAGGTCTGATAGCCAGGGATGACCCAACACTAACTTGTTTCCGTGTGCTCTGAGCAGGCTCAGGCCATAGCCACACAAACAGAGGTACATTTGAAAAGCATACAATTTTTTTTTCTACTGTTGGTATCTGTCTACAATCAAACAACATTGGTGGTGCAGCAGGTAGTGCTGTCTCCTTCCAGCCTCAGGGTCTCTGGTTTGATCCTGAGTTTGGGTCACTGTTTGTGTAGACTTTCTCTGCGTGTGTCCACGTGAGTTTTCTTTGGGTTCTCCAGTTTCCTCCTACCTGCCAAAAACATGCTGGTAGGTGGATTGGTGACTGCACTATGCCTTGCAATGGACTGGCATCCCATCCAGATTGTATTCCCGCCTGTGTTCCCGGCATAGTCTCTGGATCCAATGAGACTCTGAACAGGATAAAGTGTTTACTGAAGATAAGTCAAAGTGAGTGAGTGAGTGAGTGAGTGCATAAAAAAAAAAATGCAACCATGTAAAATCTCCAGGATACGTTAGTTTTCAAACACACATCCAAATCAGAAGCTGAGTTAATTAATACCTGTTGATGGAGTTTTGGTAACTCAGTCATAACTGAACACAGCTGTGTACAATGTAACTGTTCCATTCCTACAGGCAAGGATATCAGCTTTGTATTCACTAATGTGCAACCATTCTGTGTGTATTCGATTTATCCATCCTTCCCTGTGCCCATAACATCAAACCACAGACACAGCGCAAAAATAAATGGCAGTAACATCAAATTTATCCATATTGGCAGAGACATTGCTTCAGAATGCTAATCATGCAATAGATAAAAATTAAAAAATAGAAAATAAAACACACCCTCATTAAAATAAGTTGGCACAAGTCACATATATTCATATGCATTCTGTATCTATGAATATATGTTATATTCTATGTTTATGTCTATGTCTTGAGTAAGGAATCAGAGATGGATACACAAGTACACGTGTAGGTTCTAAATTTGTGATGCACAAGTACATGTATGTACTTTAAAAATGGACTCTAGAGGAGAACATTAATCCAAAACTATGTAGATCTATACAATAACAATTACAGAAGCCAACAGATATTTCAAGAGAAAAGAGCACACAGACACATCCTCACAGAAATGAATTAAGCATTAAAAATTATTTAAGAGGAATACAGGCTGTGGTGAATTGGAGAATAGTGATGATTGAGAGTCCGTTATTGAGACGTTGAGATGGAGCAGGGATTGGTGCACTAATCCCACTGCAGATATTTTTTTTTCCCCAGTTGCTAGTTTCCCCTTTTTATCAATCCCACAAATTTGTACAGGTGCAGAGAATTCTTGACAAGAGTGGAGGATGAAAATAGCTGAGACATTTTGCATGTTTTTTTAAAAGATAAAAATGTCTCAGAAGGTCTACCTAAAACAGCCAAGGTTTTAGGTACACCAAGGCTTTTTCCCCTATGATTCATGTACTAGAGAATGTGAAGACAATGTTCGGTTTTCTGTATCTGTGTGTTTGCTCATCTTCATGCCTGTTTACCACACATTTCCCTTTCAATCAAGTTCACCTGCAATTTTACAGAAACAATAAGCATAATCTTTGTAAAGCAGAATTCTAAAAAAAAAAAAAAGTAGGTTTTTTGCAGTCAATATTTGTCTTTGAAATGGGATTTCAAATGTCAAAGAAGCGGAAATTAATAGTGAGAATAGGTCTTTCCATTACCAGGAAAGTTGGGATTCAAGTGTGTGTTTGGACAGGGTTCTAAGAATTCATGGCAAGTGGGAGATACACACTATTCACTCAAGAAAGACTCAAGTAGTGAGATCTGTGCTGCCTGAGAATGAAAAGTGGCATAACAATGTGCATTTACTGGATGAGAGATGCAGCACTTTCAGAAGTTTACATGTCTATCATTTAAGTGCACTGGACTGGACTGAACAGGTGTATAATATATATATATATATATATATATATATATATATATATGTTTAGGAATTGCAGCCATTTTTTTTTACATAGTCGCTCCATTTTCACAGGCTCAAAACTGATTGTTCAAACTAACAATTTAATACTTGGATTTAATACTTGGACTGCCTGAAATCTGGAACCCATGGACATCATCAAACGGACATCAGTTTCCTCCCTTGAGATGCTTTGCCAGGCATTTACTGCAGCTGCCTTCAGTTGCTGCTTGTTTGCAGGTCTTTCTGCCTTCAGTTTTATCTTCAGTAAGTGAAAAGCATGCTCAACTGGGTGGAGGTCATTGGACATTTAATAAAATTTTATTTCTTTGCTTTAAGAAAAATTCATCCTGCTACTTCTGTCAGCAGTCACATCATCAATAAACACCAGTGACTCAGTTCCACTTGCAGCCATACATACCCATGCCATAACACTGCCTCCACATGTTTGACAGCTGATGTGGTATGCTTTGTATCATGAGATCTTCCTTTCCTACTCCATACCTTTCTCTACCCATCATTCTGGTACAAGTTAATCTTGTATCAAAGTTATTTATACACTTGTAGTAAAGTCTAATCTGGCCTTTCTGTTCTTGAGTGTTACCAGTGGTTTGTATCTTGAGGTAAACTGTCTGTATTTACATTCATGATGGTGTCTCTTGATTGTTGACAATGATACGCCTACCTCATCTAGAGTGTTCTTGACTTGGCTAGAAGTTGTGAATGGGTTTTTCTTCACCAAGGAAATAATTCAATGATCATCCACTTTAGTTGTCTTCCATAGCCCTCCAGTACTTTTTGTGTTGCTGAGCTCTCCAGTTGAGCTCTCACTGTCATTGTCAAATTGTCATTCCTGCTTCTTAAGAATGTACAAGTGTAAATGTAAAGTAACTGCTATCTCTCTGATAGGTCAACACTTCTTTGAACTGCATATTGAGAGTTCCCATGAACAGCTACCAAATGCAAACTCAACACTTGGAATCAACTCCAGACCTTTTATCTCCTTAATTTGTCATGAAATTAGGAAGAAACGGGCCACACCTGGCCATGAAATTGCTTATCAGGAAATTGTCCAATTACTTTTGAACATGTGAAATTGGAGGGACTCTGAAAAAAATTGCTGTAATTCCTAAACAGTTAATGCAATATTTTTGTTAAACCCCCTGAATTAAAGCTCAAAGTCTACACTTCAATTACATCTTGATTGCTTCATTTCAAATCAATTGCGGTGGTGTACAGAGGCAAAATTATGAAAACTGTCACTGTTTAAATACACAGTCCATATATATATATATATATATATATATGGTCTTAATGACAAACATTGGTCAAAAATTAGTACGAATTAAAAACATGCACTCCTGAGAGCTCCTGTGCCACCATTTACTCATTTACGTTTGCTGCAGTAATCATGATAAGGATTAAAATGTTTGATGTAAAACTGACTGATTCAAATGACTGGGTGCACAACCTTTTCCAAAAATATCTTCTGGGATGATCTTTTTCTTAAAAAATACTAATTTCCTCACCAATGATTTGTTGTTAAGTCCCAAAGCTTAATATTTTTTATTTATATATATATATATATATATATATATATATATATATATATATATATATATATATATATATATATATATATATATATAGTAAAGCAGCAAAGAGTAAAGCACACACAAAGATAAATATTAAGACCATATAATGTTCTATTATATACTATATAATATAACTATTATTATTATTATTATTTATATTATTATTATTATTATCTTTTATTATCCAGAATTATTGATGCCCTTCAGGAAGATAATAATTATTTTTAAATATAGATATTTTACATAAAGTAAACATTATACAAAATAAAAAAAAAAACAGCAAAAAAAGGACAAACTAATAACCATTCATTTTTGTTAATAGCATTTTTTCTCAAGAACTTTGTGGCAATATTACTCACACACTCAATTAATATTCAAAATAAATAATAACAAATAATTTACAATAAATAAAAGGACATCCTTGAAAATTATTTTATTGCCCTTATTATTGCCTTTGGTGAAATGTGAGGTTCCATACTTTTATTTACATCGTATGACATTTTTTTTAAAAAGAAAAACTGTACAGTGTGCCTAGGTGTATAGCTCAAAACATCACTCATTACAAGGGTTATATCATACCCTGGTTTGTCTCATATTCATGAAGGTATTAATTCTGGAGCTGGGTGTACATTATAAGTTCACATTTTCTATCTGTGCTTACCACTCCACTTTCTGTTTCTTCCAGCTTTTTTTCCAATAGTCCTTAATATCATAAACTCCTTCAGCCACCACCTAATTTCAAGGCTGCTATCCTGCTGGGAAATGCTCTCTCTACTACTAAAATGCTGATGGTTGTAAAGCCACAAGCCACCCCACTGGCACCACTTTGGAATTTATTACACTATCACCTGACATGACCAACATTAAAGCTTGCTCTGATTACAGATCGGACACGCCAGCTACGATTAAAATAATGTCAATAGTGCAGCTCTGTGCCATCATGTGACATCAACAATTTAAATTGACTTATGTCGAATCTCCTCAAAAATGATCGTGTTTTATATTAAAGCCCTCAGAATCTTATTAGGTTATGCAGAATTTACAATTAACACAGGGTAATATGAGATCTTTGCACATTATCATCAATTAGCATACTGTCACTGGCCTAAGGATCCCTAATATTTCCAAAGTGTAACTTTCATAAGAGTGAATAAATCGATGTGTTGTGCACTGTGTTGGTTTAATCGGCATACTTTATGTTGTTATTACATTCAGCTAAATCATTCAAATCATTATAGGAAAATTTGCTTCAGATTGAGCTGTACCTGCGAGACGAAGTGAGGCAGAGTTGTAGATGATCTCGTCCCGTAACTCTCGTACGTGAACTCTGACGCTGGACACAGCATCTGGCCACTCGCCATCTGACACACGAACCTGGAACTCATAGGTGCCAGGTGGAGCATTCTCTTTTATAACCAGAAAACCTGTCCGCTTGTTCAGGATGAAGTAACTGCAGGGCCAGAAGAAGGAAACAGCTCATTCATTAAGTGCTTCATTATATACTAAAGTGTGTGTGTGTGTGTGTGTGTGTACGTACAAAAGTTTGGACACTCTACTAAGTCAGTACTAAGTCAGAGTTTGCAAATGCCAGCCAGGAGTCTACCAATTGTCGTATAATGAATTTTAATGAATTTTCACTCACTGTTCCTTGGTTATTTTTGGTTTCTTTCTTTTCATGCAGGTTTAAGATGTACCCACAGATTCTTTTTCAATGATGTTCAAGTCAGGGGACTGTGCAGGCCATTCCAAAAGCTTCAGCTTGCAATTCTTGATGTAGTCCATTGTGGATTTTGAGGTATGTCTTGGATTATTGTTCTGCTGTAGAAGCCAGCTTCGGTTTCTTGACTGTGCCACACCTGCTTCCAGAATTTACTGGAATCCATTATTCTGTCTACCTGTGCAATGTTTCCTGTTTGTGTCACACAACTCCAAAGCATAATAGATCCAACCCCAATGCTTAACAGTTGTCAAGGTGTTTTTTTTTCCTCAAATGCTGCTCCTGAATGTGGCCGAAGAGTTCCATTTTTAATTTATTTATTACTTTTGTGATGAGCTAGCTGACATGCTATAAAGTGAGTGTAATTTCTTTGGAAACTATTTCCACTAGCGGAGCAAAACCAAACAAAACAGTTGGCCATATTGTGTACAAACTTTCAGTTACTTGCTCTTAATTTCTTGTTCACAGGACTGTCGTATAAAAGCAATGCTGCACAAGCAAGAGTGAGGATTTAGAGGCCCGTGGCCTTGTGTCTGTGGCCGAATCACACCTGTGCCGATATTCAGTATAACCTCACTCTTGCTTGGGCGATATTGCTTAATTGATTTGCCCGTCTGACGAGTATACAGACAGTCCAATCCGAGAGTTTTCTTGGTCTTCCAAATCTTGCCTTGACTTCCACAGTTCCCTTTAACTGCCAGTATAAATTCATAAATTGCTCTGATATCTTTTTATAGCCTTCCACTACTTTACAAGCATCAATTAGCTTCATTTTCAGATCCTCAGTCAGCTGCTTAGAGAAGTCCATGGTTGCTGAATAGCATAAGTTTTGAAGAGTCAGATTTTTTATCCTCAGGAATTGTTATTCCTAATGAAAATCTTTGACCTGCCTAGCTAGTCCTAATGAGTTTATTTAAGGCTTAAACAGTTCTGAGATTTTACACCTGGTGTCCAAACTTTTGCACAAGCCACACATATATTTTTCATTTTTTTTAGATTTCATTAAATATAAAGTAATTTATATTTACAATATATTTATATACAGGTAAAGAGTTTCATTTAATCTTCACATAAAAAATGTGACTTTTCTCTGAATATGGCCCATTGCACACGCTGCGTATAATTAATTACTCAGTTTGCAACCACATATGCTATTTAACAACTGCGATATTTTCTGTGCAAACTGTGATTGGCCAAACAGTGATTGCTATAGAGGCATATTCATTTTCATTCAGTGACTAATGACATGATATCAGGAACCATATTGCCTACAGAGTCACAAAAGATATGAATTTACAAGAAGAACTGAAAATATGATTTGAAGTCTCAAATCAAAAGAAGCCCTTTACCAGCCTTCACTTTTTGGCCTCATGTTCTTTTTCAGTGTAATTCTGCTTCAGTCACTAGAATGTCATTCACTCTTCTCTGATTCACTGTCTATAATGTTATAGTCACTTTATTATTTAGAAGTAGAGGATCCTTACACAGTTGCCCATTTTTAAGCATTGCAGTTTCCACATACATTAAAAGCATCTAGCGACTAATTTTCGTTTCAAATAATCTAATAACAAATGTAGACAAAATAGCTGCATCCACTCCTATGTTTTTTTCTGTAAAGAAGACATAAGCGAAGCCGGAGCTTAAATTAAGCAGGTCATGCATAAATAATGTGCAGCCACTGCTGTGTTCATTACTTGCACATTCTTAGTAAATTGCCCATTAAAGTGGACATGCCCAACAGAGCAAATGGTCCTGCAAAGTCTATAATTAGTGGTTGTCTTATTAAACAAATTTATTAATCTGTTAACAGTGTTTTAAAAATATATTTTGATAATATTGTAACGATGCATTCACTCCAATTCAGCAAGAATAGCAAATATATATTAAACCTAAAAGAACCTTGGATGTCAAACAGTTCAACCAAAGTTAAATGGATGAAACTGGTCATTTTAAAACCATTTAACTGATGACAAATGAAATTTCAGAATTAACAGAAAACTGGCATTCTGGTCAAATAACCTCTAAGACCAGTGCTGGCAGATACATATTCAGACTAAATGAGATGGCACTTTAAATTAGAGGAAAGGTGAGAGAGGGCAGCAAGAACACTCTCATGAACACAAGAGATCAGTGAGGGCAGAGTGAGGTGAGGAGAGTTAAAGTGGGAGAGAAATGGAAGTGAGAGTGAGAGAGAGAGAGCAACAGCTTCTCTAGAAGCTTCCTTCATCTTTAATTAGCAGTGCTGATAACTGGAGGGCGAATGGCCCTGCTAAGATGTGCTGATTTAAAATTCAAGGCCCTGGCTATAAAACTGACATGAGCCTGATTGCTTCTTAAAATTTAACTTTATCCTGGCATCCAGCCCCCAAACCAACGGATGACTGCACAGATATCAGCATAGAGAGGAAGAGATGGAGAGAGGGAGGAAGGGAGGACATCAGGAGAGTGCAGATCAGCGCTTAGACCTCTCAAGGCTAAAGCTGCCTCCATTAGAGTCCCCTTACACAGTCCTTAATCACACAGCCACTAAGGTGTCTAACATCAATAAGGAAGGGAGGAGGCAGAAAGGAGACAAAAAGATGGAGACAGAGAAAGAGAGACACAAAGACACAGAACTAAGAAAAGTAGACAAAGACAAAAGGAAAAAGAAACTAAAAATGACCAAAAATAAATAGATGTGGGGGGATAAAGAGCTTACTTAGGAACATGTCCTTCAAATGCATAGGTTTTGTTGTCCCAGTCATCAGGATCTGGAGCATACACCTTTCCCAAAACAGATGTCGGCATTCTCCCTGTTGGTGAAAAATATATGTATCTGTTTGTCCACACATATAATATTAAATCATATAAGGTAACTCCAGTAATTCCTGTAAATTGTATTGAATGATAATAATAATAATAATAATAATAATAATAATAATACTTCTGAACAGCAATGCTGGGTGACCAAAGCCCTAAACACCAGGTTATTCTTCAGTTATCCTGTTATACTGACTTAATATTAAACATCACATAAGCTATCAATAAGATGGAATATGTCAAAATCACAAAATAATGTCAAATATGACAATAATGACATATTATATTGAAATAATGGGATATTAAGTCAAAATAACAACATTATCTTGTAATAGGTCAAAATACATACATGCAAATCAACTAGTACAGGCTTCTGTACAGGATTTCGTACTTAAACTAAATGTTTAGATTATCAGTGATCATGTTGTCATTTAAATTCCTCTCTTCTTAATTTCTCATCTGCTTCTCCATACCAGTGTAATATTGGTACTAGAGTTCTTTTCTCTCTCTCTCTCTTATTATCTAATTGCTGCCCTGGTCTTAGTAGGGTAAGCTGTGCTTTCTCCACCTCATTAACACCAAGCCCCAGTGCACAGATGGGCACACACTTTGGTGCTGTTACTACTCTTTTCAGAGATATAAATAACCTTGGATCATTTTTGTTCAGCTTCTCAGAGTAACATAATAGAGAGAAAACCATTCTTTTTCTCCATCATGTTTTCAAACAAATATAATTCTGCAAAGTATAGTCTTGTGAATAATTCTTTATAGGATAGTCTTTATAGGATATACATTCAGTACATTTCTTTATTATATTATTAGTTATAATTTATATTGCATTACATCCTATATAGGTTATTAAATGAAGGCATGACAAAAAACATTAAACTTCAATGTTTTCTTCTGCATCTACAGTATATGTACATGGAGAAGATATAATGGCAAAATAGAACAATAAAGTTAAGAAAGTCCAAAATATTGGGGTCATTGGCTAGATAAGACCTACACCAGGCCTTCCTGATAACTGACATAAAGCTGCATACTGTAACTAATCAAATATGAAATGAAATAACTAATAATAACTAACTGTGAGGTCAACTCAGTCTGTGAACTCAGTTTCCCAGAATACACCGAGACCCTTCAGACCCTTCATGGTCTCTCCAGACTACACTTCCCAGAATCCATCAATGCTAACATATTCTCAATCCCCATACTTCCGATCACCCTCACATGTTCCCAATCACACACACTATAAAATAGACTCTCACTCTCAAACACATTGAGAAGTAACGCTCAGTTGTGCATACTCTGAACTTACCAAGCCTTTTTATCACGTTACTGCTACTCTGGTTCTTGACTTTGATTGTTTCCTGGTTTCCGTATTCTGATCTTTGCTACATTTATGCTGTTTGCTGATCGCTTCACTTCTACCTTTTTCTTTTTCTTTTTTACTTTGAACTTGTCAAACGCTTTGGATTTGTCTGCCGATTGTTTAATAAACCACTCTAACTGCAACTGCATCTGTCTCTGCCTCTCATCTCTGACACTAAATATAAATAACTATGTCATAACATTGTTGCACATTACCATAAAGAAAAGAATCTTATAAAAGATGACATTATGTGAGCAAAAATATATGTCAGTTGACTGAGGTACTGGCTTGAACAGCTGAGGCCTAAAATAAAAAAAAAAAATAAGATGACATAAAAGGTTACTGTAGTAATGTGTTACCCAACAATTTAGCTAACAAATGATACAGTGGAAATTGCACTATGCAAGCTAAACAAGCTGAACTACTCAGAACCAAAAATGACGGAGAGCATTAAATGTGTTTTCACTTTGAAAAACTTTTGACTGCCTTCAGTTTGTACACTTACACTGTATAACCAAACAGATCTGTTAATAAATAAGCAAAGGCATCTGTTTAGCTTGGTTTTGCCAGGAGCATACTTAATGAAAATTAAAAGCTAATATCTGTCCCTTGATGTGGCTGAATGAAAAGGAAATATCCTACGCAAGAAACTGAATGACAGTTAGAGACTAGGGTATGTGTCTTGGCACAGAACAAGTTGACATTTTGGCTGTATTCCTACGGCGTTCATTTTCAACCTAGCTAGGTGGGCATAATGTAACCAAGCACTAGTAATCAATCTAGTTTCAGCCTGAGAGCCTCACATTGGCACATTCACTAGTAAACAAAATAATTCATCATGCTTCCTGGAAATGAGCAGACACTAATAGCTTTAATAGGCAAATAAACATGATGCAAAAAATACTTACTAGTTCTATGTAATGGAAGGAATTTTTTTTTAACACCACTTACATTTTCAGACACCCCTCTGCAAGAAAACACAGAGCTAGACATGGAAGTTGCTGTGGCACATTTCTTTTTGGGCTTTAAACACATTACTGGATCCAGCCACCCTTTGCTCTGGTTGCTATGCTTTTAGCACAAGGAGCTCTTGAGCAAAAACAGCCCCTCAAAACGTGTAAGAATGAGGTCAGCCAGCAGCTGCATCAGCACTATTCTCCCATCTTTTCATCCCAGCTCACCTGAGAGCTCCAACTACATCCATTTATCTTAAGAACTCTCAGAAATTTAAACAAAAGCATTCCCAAAATACCAGGAAAAAACTAACAAACAGCAGAAAATGCTGGTAAAGTATTTGACATAATACAAAAAAAAATGTGTATACTTTTCTCTAAAGACATAGATTTTCACTGAGAGACAATATTTGTTTTACAGTGAGGGTACCTTCGAGATTTACGACTTGCAAAGATAGATTGGTTTTGATATAGCAATCACCTTTGCCGAAAGAATATAAGACACTGGTCCATGTCAAAAAGACAGAATGCAGAGAATGTATTCAAACTGTTACTAGATGCAGAAATAAAAAAGAAAGAAAAAAAGGGGGAAATGCAGTTTGGTATAGTTTAGGTATGGTTGATAGAATCCTATTAATTTTTTATGGAAAGTTGGTTGTGATCATATAATTAGAATCATCCCATCTAATGTTGCCTCAGTTAATAATTACATATAATTAACTTATTTAGCTTAATTGCCTACTTAATGCCCTATTGCACTGCTTTGTGGGCTATTCCTGCTCCTTTGGCATGGCATTTATTAGCAAACAGATTCTACATAGGCATGGACTGATATGCTCATATACACTGCTAAATAGGACAGCACTGTTCTGATTAGCCAAAACAAATAACACCCTTAATTTTCATTAGTTTTACTTAATTATGAAGAATAATTAATCATTCACTACCTTCGCACACTATTAGTTTACACATAATAAATTAAGATGCATTAGTTCTCTATATTTACCTCTGTGACTGTTAAGATATATTGTCTTCTCTCCAGCAACATGGGCATGGTCATTCTTGTCACCGATAGTGATAGTGAGTGTGCTGGTGACTGTTTTGGGTGGTTTTCCACTGTCAGTCATGATGACTGGCAGAAGGAACTCTTTCTGTCTCTCTCGGTCAAAGGCTCTGAGGGCTGTTATGGTGGCTGTGTCATTCCTGTTATCTTGCAGGTAAAAGTCATTGCTGTAACGGTATTCAGGAGGGACAGAGAAGGAGAAAGGTGAACCATTTTCTACAGAGTCTCGATCAATAGCTCTAAGCAACGTAGAGCTGGTGTTGAGATGTACCAACTGAGGCCCTGGAACATTCTCCCACACTACAGGTGAGTATGCAGACTCAAACTCAGGCCCGTTGTCATTTACATCCAGCAGGGAGATGTGAATAGTGGCAGTTCCAGTCAATGGTGGAGTCCCGTGGTCAGTTGCAAGGATGATCAAGTTATGCTGGGCGGTAATCTCGCGGTCCAGCTGCCCGGCCACAGTCACCAATCCAGTCTGATCAACTGAGAAGAGACCATATGGGTCAGATTCAGGTGCTATACTGTAGCTAATCTCCCGATTCAGACCAGAATCTGAGTCACTGGCGACCACTGAAGCAACACTAGTACCAATCAAGACATCCTCTCTCAGGTCAGGAATCTGCAGGAAGTGAGGGATGAAGACTGGAGCATGGTCATTGCAGTCCTCTACCTCTAAGGTACAATGGAGGAGGCTGGAATAGTCCAGATCCTCCACCTTAATGGTAAGATTGAAACGTTGCTCACCCGGCCTCTCAAAATCCAATCGCTTCTTGAGCCGTAGGGTTCCCCGTTGCTCCTGCCGGTGACTCACCATGTAGAACTTCTGCTCTGGGTCTCCGGATACCACACTGAACGTCAGCTGACCATTCTCACCAGCGTCTGCATCTTCAGCGACCAGGTCAAGGAGGGCAGTGTTGGGCTCACTGCTCTCAGGGATCCGTGCTGAACAAGACCAGTCCAAGAACCGAGGAGTGTGGTCGTTCACATCTGTTACATGGATGGCAGCAGTGGCTGTACCCATCATCCCACCTCCATCCCTGGCCTCTACCAGTAGGAGGTATGAATCTGTCTGTTCCCGGTCCAGACCAGCTTTGGCCAATGAGATGGTTCCAGTAGCTGGGTTGATGGTAAACATATCCACCCCACTGTTTGCTCCACTCAAGGCTGCATTACCAACAATTCTATATGTTAGTACGGCATTCTGCCCTACAGCTGCATCGTCCAAATCAGTGGCAGTCATCTCCATGACCGAAGTGCCAGGTGGGGAGTTCTCAGCCACATCTCCATGACAGTTGTCTGGTGCACAGGCAAAGATAGGAGCATTGTCATTAATATCCCACACACTAATGATGACATCAGTAAATCCAGTCAGGCCTTCGCCACCCTCATCTGTGGCTAAAACCACAAAGCGCCATACAGCCCGTGCCTCTCGGTCCAAAGTCCTCTGGACATAGATCTTCCCTGTCACCTCATCAATGATGAATTCACTTTCAGCTCCCTGACCATGCAGTGAGTAGCGTAGAGCCTCTTGGTCAGCATCCTTATCTGGGTCAGTGGCTGTTACCTAAAACATCAAACAGAATATCTTAGACCTTTTTCCACTGACACCTTTTCTTTGAAATTGCTGAAGTGTGTTGACTTTGACTCAAGTGCCAAGAGTTAAAATTCCTCCCTCTGCTAAAATCCCTCTTCAAGTATGAATTCTATCAGGAAACAATTAACAAACAACTAACAGCAAAAAAATCAATATAATTTAATCGAATAATTATACAAACAACAAAGTAAGTGCATTTCCAAGCCTCAAATTGGATAAAGAGCATTATGTCAAAGCATTAGGTCATCTTCTGCCATTCAGGCTTTAAAGAATTCCGTGATGAGACAATATACTTAGGTTCCTAAAATGTCCAAAAATCTGTTTATCCATATCGTTGGTCTGATAAGTGCTTGTACAAAGACTTAAAATCTGAGTCTGGCTGTAACATGACTCATTTCCCCGCTCATTCAAAACAAATTATACAGCAATTTACAAGACAGGATGTGGAATTCTGTACCATGCCTCAATTCGGGGAAATGGGACCATCACCACCAATTCCTAAGGGTAAAAATGGTTTTGAAGAAATGACTCAACCTAATTCTGTGCTGTTCAGAAATGCTGCATTTTGTTTAATGGTTTTACTTTATTAAAAAAATCTTGAAAAACAAGAAGATTTGATTCAAAAGTGAAAATATTTACCTTGCCTGAAACTAACATGTAAAAGCATACCCCCCACCACCCCCTCCCACATTTTCTCCCAAAATAAGAAGATATGATAAGAAAACCAGAGTATTACTAATCCTTTATTATTGCTGCAGTAAATGCGTCACCTGCAGTACGAACACTGGCGAACCATCCAGCTCCTCTGTCACGCTGCCGTAGTACTCATTGACAGAGAACACAGGTGCCTCATCGTTCTTATTCACCACATTGACGACAACAGCAGTGTAGTCCTCCCACTTCCCATCCGAGGCCAACACATACAGCTTGTAACGTTTGGTTTGCTCATAGTCCAGTGGTTGGGCGATAAAGATGGTGCCCACCTCAGGCTCCACATCAAAGACGCCGCCTGTGTTACCTGAAGTAATCTGGTAGCGCAGCTTAGCATTGGCACCTGCAAAACAACATAGTGACCCTAGGTTTCCAGAACAACTACTATAGGTAACTGATACTACTACAGATTTTCTGATGATGATTTAGTCAATATAGTCAAATATTAATTCATAAATACATAGGTGTGCATATGGAATAAGCATATATGTAGTGCATACAGCAGTTCTTAAGAAACATTTACAGCTTATTAGTGCATTATACCATACTGTGAGTGTTTTCTGATTCTCCTTACTAACTGTTTCTGGAAATGGGCAGGCTAAATAATGACTAGTAAACCAATTCTAAGCTGACAGTAAGCAATAATACATAAATATATTTACATTTATACAAAGAGAAAAAATTCTGATCTCAAATTTGTGTATATTGTCTTATTTTCCTGATGACTCAAACCAACCTCCTGTTTCACACAAGTGAAAATGTAGCTTGGAATAAATGAAGTCAATTACATTACTGGCAGGTTATTAAACTATAGCAGAGCCAGAATCTGTGCTCCAGCACACAAGGCAGGAGCTAAAATCTCAAGAGCAAAGGAATAAAAGAGATGTGGCATGAGTAAGACATGCAATTTTTAGTCTTGCAACCTCTTCTGCATCTTCCAACATTAAAGACATGTGAGTAAACCATTTTTTGTTTGGTATTAGATTTATACCCAGCAAAGATCAATTCCATGTAGAACACTGAGTATAAAGATGGCATAAGCAAACAAAGTGGGGGGAAAAAAGAAACAATAGAAAATATATATAAATATTCAGCTACTGTTGCTCTCCTTCTCCTCATGGCACCTCTCATCTCTCTGCCTTTGGGTTTCCCTGCTGAAAGAGGAATAATGAAGAAGACGCAACGCTTGGGCGGCCTCAATTCCGATCTAAACTTTGATCTCACTATCGCCCTGAGCAGCTCTGATAAATTACTAGAAGTATCATGTGGTTAGCGATCTGGAGGTTGACTCTTTCTCGGGACTTTTATGAAAAGGGATAAGCACAAAATAAGACAGCTAATACTCCCTGACATCACCAGAAGCCATTATGGAAGATCAGTTTAAGACTGATGTCTGCCATAATGAGGCTAAAGGCCCTGATAAATGCCTGATGATCAGCGCAGCAGCTTCTCACATATCCACAAGCACACCAGATGCAACAGAGCAGATGATTCACGCAGGGAATTATGGACCTGACATGGCTAGCCAATGAGAAATGAATGATGTCTTGACTGTGACGTGCTGCCGTCTGGATAGATTTACATGTGAGAGGGAAATGAAACAGCGCTTATCTCAGGGGTTTTTTTTTCCCTTGGGCTCAGAGTGTGCAGATTAACGCACCTGTGAATGTACGAATGGGAGGACTTAACTTGGTACATTGGCTTTCTGATAATTATTCTTCCTGTGTGCACATTTGAAAGGCCTACATTTCCATTCAGAATTATTGCCCCCCTTCGTAAAATGAGCAAACGGGATACAAACATTAAAAATTTAAAACATTAAATTTAAATTTCCTAAATTTCTGAAGAAAAAAAAACCTGTTTCGTTTTCTAGAACAACAAAAATATTAAGAACGTTGTTTAAAAATGGTATTTTGGGGGCTATAGAGTTGCACAATATAAAAACATTCACCCTATCATCCGGAGACTGCAAGTAGGAATCCTGATGATCTCACAGCCAACAGCTTGCACAGTCTTGCACTACTCCCAATTGCACCTTATAGTCAGTTGCTCTCTGGTGCCTTGGATCCCGCTCATTTCAGTGGATCCATGTTCACTACCTCCATTCCACTCTGCACCTACACTTAATGTCTTCAATTACTTTAATACATGTCTCCAGACTCATTTACACACATCTTGCCATTTGCAATGTTTTTCATGCCTTATTTTCTACTTGCACAGTTGATACCATTCCATTTGCATGTTACATTGCACTTTACTGCCACTCTAACTTATTGTCTCTTTTGCACTTCACACTTGATGCTACTTGCTGGTTTGCACTTTTGGTTAAATGCTATGTGTATTTCGTTGGCTTTATACTTGTACTCTGCTCAATGACAATAAAGTTGAATCTAATCTATCTAAGCTAATATAAGTCATAGGTGGGAGCCAAGGGAGCCTTCAGGAAGGGATTGCATGCATTCTAGCCAATCATGGGTGTCTGTGAGCTTATGTATCTGAAAGAGGGCAGATAGTGCTTTCCTTCGATTGGGTTACGCTGCCCTGTGATGCAGCATGAGTAGAAAAGTAGGCTTTTCTAAACCATTGGTTTCAACATTACTGACATCCTTGAAGAATATTCAAAATAACTTTTAGGAAACAGATGGCTGTTTCACAAGTCAAGTAATGGATATGAAACATACTCAGTTAAGCATAATCACAGCTATAATACAAAAACATTCAAAAAGCTGAAACAGTTGGAAATTTGAAGAGGGCCATCTACATGAGCAATCTTCATCAAATATTAATTCTAAGGGTACAGATAATTTTGAAACAAGGGTTTTGTGGAAAAAAATGCATGACTTAAAAAAATATATGCACATAAAATGAAGTTCAAAATGTAACATATTGCATGTGTTATGTAAGGAATATAACATGATGGGGCATGAAAATAATCCAAGACAGGTTAGCGTGATACTGTTACACAAACTATTACATCCCAAAGTATTTTATTCCTCTTACTCTATAGTGATTTGCCAACTATTGCATGTTTTTATTTTTTTTATCCATTTATAGTTACATTTAATGTTGTCCCTGTGAAACAGGTGTTACTATAGAAACAATAACATATTGGAACAAGCATATTAATAGGTTTATATCATTTGAACCATAATTACCGTATTATAATTATAATTAAGTATATGTTATAACCATGCTGTTGTAGAACATTAAGTAGCACTTGTAATTAACATTAATTAATTAAATAACTGAAGAATTCAACAGTGCTGTGGTAAAATATTTTTTTTTGAAGTGATGATAATTCTGCAGGTCACTGTGTCACTGTTTATGTATCCTGACGTCAGCGGTTAACCCTCTGGGGTGTTGTTTTGTAGCTGCTCAGACTGGAATGGATAAAGTATTTAAGGCAGTAAAGGTAGTGATGTTTATGAATTGTTCAGTGATCAGATTTTTCAATGTTTTTTCACTTTTTTTGATGGGCATAAAAACCTCAAAAATACCAAAAATAATACTGAAAACTAAACATTCCTTAGCCTTATTCACATTCATACCACAAGTGTTCCTGAGCCTATAGATGTGTATACTGATTTAATCCAGAAACATGATCTTGATTTTTCATTTTTTTTTTTTTTTTTTTTTTTAAAAAAGCTGGAACATCAATCTTTTAAATAAAATGATTTGACTCTGAGGGATTCAGAGTTGTGAACTGCGGGCAATGTGAAGTGCAAAATGAAGAATTTGAAGATACAGCGAGGACTGTGTGCTGTGTCCTGTAAATTGAAGGTTGAGCTTTCAATGAGTGACACTGTAAAAAGCTGGCTTAGAATTTCTCTAACCTCTCATCATTGCAGTACACAGTAAGCCATGCGACGCACGTGTCTTCACTTGTATTTGTATGTATTCGCATCTTCATCCTGGCTTACCTTCATCTTCATCATTAGCGCTAACGGCGAGGATGGTGGAGCCGACATCCGCATCCTCATCCACATCAACTTCGTACACCGTCTGCGCGAACACCGGCTTGTTATCATTCACATCACTGATGAAAATCCGCACATACGCCGTGTCTGTGGGAGACAGCAAACACACACGAGATTAAACAAATGTCTGTGATCTTAGTCTTTCAATCTGAATGCTTTTTTCTCTCATTGCACTCGTTCTTATCTTTCTACCTCCCTCTCTCTAAATGCATGTTTGTCTCATTTTGTCTCTTTTTTTTTCCCTCCCTGGCTCCCACCCTGTGATCCTTTATCTCCATTTCTCATTTTCATCCTCCTTTTATTTTCACCTGCTCTGTTTGTCTCTATCTCTATCTCAGTCTTCTCATCTCTTGGTTTGAAGCCATCAGGATGTTATTGTTAGGATGGAGCCTTGGAGACCCAGCCTTGGATGGGTTAAGAAGGAAGGCATCGGAAGGACATCCGTTCCTCTCTCTAATATTTCATCGTTTAATATCACTTTCAAAAGAGACATGATTTGCAATATACTTATCAAGAACACATCAATTATTTAAGCAGGTTGTGGAGACATCTCATGTAAAGGTTATGGATCTAAACAACAGGAAGAAACAACCACATAAAAAGTAGAAGTCCAGTAGACTTCAGCTGCATGTTTCAGTATGTGTGAGAATGAGAATGCTGTAAACACTGTAGCTGTCATTCAGTGACAGGTTGACATGTTGTTCAGAGTTCTGTTGTGAAGGCATGGTCATGTCATTGCAGTACAAATAAACAAGAATAGCTGGGCTGTGTCACTTCCTGCCTCTGTGTTTTCTGCTCCGGTTGTCACGCCAATCTCTTTGACTGGATAACTTCATTACCTTATTGTACATAGGAACTGATAGACCTTCACGGACTGTGAAAATAGGATGTTGTGGAATTTGAACACAGAGTGTGACTAACCAGTACAAAACCATTACATGTGTAGTGTCAACACTACAGGCTGCTACACTTCACTATAATTTCCCACACATCACTGTTCATTAGAGCACATCGCTACATCTTACTATAGACAAAATACCACAAAATGTTATTGCATAGCATATCATTAAAATGTGTCTCAAAATCATTGCATCACATAATAATATGTGATATCACACAACAACATGTCTCAGTGCCTACCAATGCAAGGTGGCACATCTGGCCGTATATCCTTTCAGGGAAAACACAGACTAATGTTTGAAGTAAATCTACTGTATAGCAGTGTTTTGGTGTCTTTAGGAGATATATACTTTTGAAAACTATAGGTTTTGAAATTTGTTTCTTGTTTGAATTAACCTAACCAGAAAGTAAGAGTAAATTTATAACATTTTAAATTCTGGTTATCCCAGAAGTGAAAAGGGAGAAAACTGCATTTAAGATTCCATTCTGACTCCGTCAAAAGATGCCCCAATTGTCTCTATATCTATAACCTAATCTATTCATGGGAAAACAACACTACTGCCAAATTTTCAAAGCAGCATACATTTTCAACAGGAAACAAGGTATCACTTTGATTACCATCATCAGCCACATCAGTCTCTGTCTTTAAAACTTTCTCTGGTGCCCTCTGTACAAAGTGTGTAAGCACTCTTCTCTGTTTTGATGATGATGTGACGGCACAGGAGACATTTTGAGATCTTTTGATATCTGATTACAAAGTGAGTTGATTAGGCTTATGTCTATTTTGCTATGGCAGGTAGCTAGGCAACAACTTCATTAAAGCCTGACATTCACTGTGTGAGGAAATCACAATTAAACTCAATTCTGGTCCAAAAATTCTTTTCCAAAATTCAGCCACAGTGACCGATGGATCTGATAGATTTTTTGAGACCACTTTAGAAATTTTCAACAGGTAAACAAATGAGATGCTGTGAACGTGAAAGATTTTCTTTTAGTAAACTGTACTGAAGAAAAATCTAGCATGATAGATGAGACCTTTTGTGTTGCTGTATCTGAAACACTCCTTGTTGTATGAAGCAACTGAAACAGGAAATTTACAATTAGAATTTGAACTGTTGTCTACCTGAAAACATAAGTCTGGGCTTCACTTCAAGTGAACTAAAGTGCAGATCACACCATGTGTAGAAGCATCAATGAATAATTTGGTTGAACTTGTCACATTACAAACTATTTTAAGAGCCACAGTGGTGTGGAGAAAGATGTTGTGGTCTGAAAATAAATGAGAACACTTTCAGTGTTGAGCTAAATAAACACTAATTAAATAAGCAATACATTAATTAAATATGAATTAATAAGAAAAATACAGCAATGCTTGTTATATTTATTGACCTCTACTTATCACCTGTGGAGGGCTCTGAGAGACAGATCAGTCAGCACTTCTGTAGGTGGCTGGGCCTGCCACAAAGCCTTAGCAGCATCGCTCTGTATGGGACTAACAAACTGAGGCTCCCCATGAACAGTCTGAGTGAAGAGCATATGGTCATCCATGCAAGAGAGGTGCTATAATACTGGGAGTTGTGTGACCCAAAAGTCTCCTAGGCTGGCATCAAAGTGCAAACTGGGAGAAAATGGACGGTGCAAGGATGCAGTGGACCAGGCTGAGTCAGGGCTATGGCAGAGAGCTCTGCTGGTGAGAGTGGCATCCAGCTAAGCAGGGATAGCATTACAACAATCCGCTACGACTGAACCCAGGGCAAGGACAGGCACCAACTATTCCAAGAGGAGCTGCGTGCAAGCCAGATGATAGGGATGTGACAATAAGGTGCTTGAACAAGATGGGAACAGGCATTAGATTGGAAGATCTCCTGGTCCGAGTTGTGGCAGGCTGACCCTTTCCATGACAGGTTCCTTATCCAGCCCATCTATGAGGTCCTACAAAGTCCATCCAATCTCTTCAGCTGGGGAAAGATTGAATCACTGTTGAATCACTAGAAGAGGAGCTTTGGAGCACACTCTCAGCTGCTGCCCCAAAGCACTGTGTGAAGGTCACTACCACTGGTGGCATGACCAGCTGGTGAAGGCAATTTCCAACAACATCTACAGTGCCAGAGACCAGCAAGGCAGGCAATTGCCTTTATTAGATTAGATTAGATTCAACTTTAGTGTCATTGTTCAAAGTACATGTACTAAGCCAATGAAATGCAGTTAGCATCTAACCAGAAGTGCGAAAGTGTCATATTTACAATAAATTACAAATAAGGATATATAGCTATGAGGGTGATATGTACAGGGGAATGGATCAGAGCAGGAAAGAAGCCCCAACCCAAGCCAAAGCAGCAGGGTCCTTTGGAACAGCACATGACTGACAAATGAGGGTGGACCTGGGGAAGCAGCTCCAATTCTCAGAAACCAGCCTGAGACCAGTGCTGGTTTTGGAAACATCAAAGCCGGTGATCATGTTGGAGCTTACAGTGCCCTGGGAGGAGATGATGGAGAAAGCCAATGAAATGAAGTGAGCCAAGTATGCAGACTGGGTGGAAGAGTGCTACAGACATGGTGCAAGCCAGTAGAGGGGGGCTGTAGAGGCTTTGCAGCTCAGTCCCTGTGTAAGGCCTAGAGCATCCTTGGCATCACAAGAGGAAGGCCATCAAAACTACCACAGAGGCAACTGAGAGGGCCTCTAGATGACTGTGGAACACATGCTACTTAGATAGGGGTAAGATGTGTGTTGGTGTCATGTATTAATGCATGGATGGTTCTAGTTGTGTTAGGTAGACATATTTGGAACCAGGGGCACTGAGCATGCATGTGGGTGCCAGTTGGGTTTAGTACAGCCTGGGGAGACCAGCATAGCTCTGGTTGTGTTAGGCGGACATGTCTGTGCGGTGTTAAGTGAAATGAGAAATCCATACAGAACCAGTAGCACTGAACAAGCAACAGTGCCAGTGGGATGAGCAGCATAATGTGTAGAATATAAGCTAGTTAGACACAAGACAAGGCCTAATCACCCCCCGGCTGGGTTGGATGGGCAAGGGTATCTGATGATGAAAGACCTGAAACACCCAGTGACCCCAAGTTACATCACTGATATGTCCAAGGGCATCACAAGATGCATATTTCAAAAAATATTTCATGTACAGAAGAAAGTATATATATAAAAATTGTGCACTTGAGCTTAGGTTTGAAATGAATTTTTTTTTTTTGTGTGAAAACAAACTTGCTACAATAACATCCATCCCAAAATCCTGATCTTGATTACAGACTCAAGTTTTCTGGCCAAGTGTGAAAAAGCCCCTAACAGAACAGTGACTGTTTTTTTTTTCTTCTAGAAGGTAGCCAAAGATAGCTGTTTTAAAATTCAAATTCAGCTAAATCTATAATGGGAAGTTCAAAAAGTTCAAAAAGCAAACATGGGTGTTATGGCCACTTGTCCACAAATCTTTGGCCATATAAAGTATACTCTCACTGAACACTTTATTAGGAACACCTCTACATCTGCTCACTCATGCAATTATTTAATCAGCCAGTTATGCGACAACAGCAAAAATCCCAATGCCCAATCTTCAACTGTCCAATTTTGGTGACCCTGTGTCCACTGTAGCCTCAGATTCCTGCTGCTGGCTGACAGGAGTGGAACCAGAAGTGGTCTGCTGCTGTCGTACCACCTCAAGATTTGACATTGTGCATTCTGGGATGCTTTTCTAATCATCACAGATGTAAAGAGTGGTACCTGTCAGCTCAAACCAGTCTGGCCATTCTCTCCTGACCTCAGAACCGCTGCTCAATGGATGCTTTTTGTTCATTGCACTCTAGAATGTTGTGCGTGGAAATCCCAGGAGATCGGCAGTTTATCAGCTGATCTCAGTTTTTCAGTTTATCACTAAAATCACATTTTTCCCCATTCTGATGTGTGATGTGAACATTAACTGAAGCCCTTAACCGATAGCTGCTTGATTTTATGTACCGCACTGCTGCCACATGATTCGCTTACTGAATAATTGCATGAATGTGCAGGTATATAGGTGTATACTTCACCTTTTCTTTGTTTTTTTTTTATGTACAATACCTGCTTCTCATCAAAACATTGAAGATTTGAATACTGCATTAATCACTGGAGTAAAGCTTGTCAGATTTTGAATTATTTAGAGGCTCTGATCAGAAATAGCATTTTGTAAACATCTCATAATGACTCACTCACTGCAGCTAAGTGCATATTATATCACATTTACAGCATAAAATTTTGCCGTAAAGTCTACAAATCCTCAGCAATAAAGGACTAATGAGAGAATGGATGACATGCTGAGGCTTAAGAGGCTCACTGTGACTCATGCGGAGTTTGAGGCTGATTAGTACAAGTTTCCTCATATCAAGCTTGTATAAGTTCAGCTGTATCTGTCTTTACTCACCACTTCTGAGTAATTTCATCAGATGCCTTAGTGGTTATTTGTTTTCTCTTCTCTTTCTCTTGGACACAAAATGCATAGGGTATAAAACTGCTTCTTTTCTTAGCTAAAAACTGATATCTGTCACTCTCATCAGGAATATTAACCTTTTACTTATCAGAGCTACATTCAGGCATCACAGTTCTACACAGTACAACTCCTACTCCATTTTAAATCAATAGCATTAGAGTAATCAGTCTAAATGGACCCAGACAACTTATTAGCACAGAGGTTGTGTTAGGAAACAGGCTTGGCTGGTCGTACCAGTGTTAGGCTGTCCATGCCTTCCTGGCCTGGCAGACTCCCAGCCGTCCATAGAGTTCACTTCTAAAAGATA
This sequence comes from Pangasius djambal, assembly GCA_022985145.1. Classification (NCBI taxonomy): domain Eukaryota; kingdom Metazoa; phylum Chordata; class Actinopteri; order Siluriformes; family Pangasiidae; genus Pangasius; species Pangasius djambal. Next base: position 8,483,778 of record CM040999.1, read on the forward strand.
GGAACCCTTAGTTTCCCGGTCGAACACTGCTTCGGTGTAGATGGAGCCCAGCTCTGGATCAATGCGGAAGAACTGATAGTCTCCACTGCGGTCGTTCAGCAAGGAGTAGGAGATCTGAGAGAAATGAAGCAAGAGGGATGTGGATGAGAACTTCAATATGAAACAAAAGGAAAGAAGAAACAACGTACAAAGCTTGGCAAGAGGGAGATGAATGAAGTGATAGTGCATAAGATTAATCATCACGCATATGTGTAATTAATAGGGCTGAGAAAACTTATTCTTAGCTACATCTTGATTCTTTCTTTAAATTACTCTGCACTGATGCATAGATCCCCATAATTGTAATACAAAATAGAATGTAAAGCAAATCATAAAAGTCTAAACCAATTGGGTGGTGAAATGTAAAGGCTATGATGAGCAAGTAAGTAAGTAAGTAAGTAAGTAAGTAAGATTTATTTATAAAGAACATTTAAAAACAACTTATGTTGACACCACATAAATTTGTACAAGAAATAAAATAGCATAAGTAATCTAAAAAACAAAACAATAAAATATCACATAAAACAGCCAGACAAACAATGAGCAACATTGAACAAAAATACAAGAACATCAGACAATATCCTATTAATACTTGTCTAATGCCAGCATGTACAGGGAGGTTTTAAGATGAGATTTAAGGTATAGCAAGTGTGCTATACGTACATTAGAAACTAGCTAATTTAGCTAGCAGATCTGAAGGACTAAGTCAGACCCCGGCTTTAAAAACAATCGTGTGGGCACATTGCAGATTTTATGAATTAGAAGGACAAAAATAACTGGACAAGAGGCATGTGCAAGCTATGTCATTTTGTGGTTATAACAAACATGCCAAATCACATGGCAGGTTTCTTTGTAAAGTTGGAAAAATGGTCTTCTGCTCAATAAAGAACTTAAAACAACTGGAAAAAGTTTCAGGTGCCCTAAGATTCCTACCCTCAATAATCAATCTCTAAAAAAAAAAATTGTCAGCTGTTCCTCATATACTGTTTTCCAGGACTCCAGTCCAACACCACATGCTCTGATTGCATTTAATTTCTAAAAATGTAGTAACACTTTCATGGCAGTTTAATGGTATGAAAAAGGTTGAAAGGATAAAAAGGTATGGATGCTCTCTCTCTCCACAGCATCTGACTACCCCAACTGGCAATTATTAGGCGAGGAGCACTACTGTAACAGCAGGTCTTGTATAATAACTGGTGCCCTGCCAGCTGAAATACTGTGTCAACCACAAATAGGAGGGAGAAAGTAAAAAGTAAATGATATAATAAAAAGCTTATAGGGGGCCAAGTTATTAAAATAAGCAGCAATCTCCAACTGTTACAGTAGCAGTCTGGCTGAACTTACTTATACATAGCAAATGCACAAATATACTT
>CM040999.1:8485289-8496720 GCA_022985145.1 Pangasius djambal
TCCACAAATGACTGATAGTTTTAAAAGGGGTCTAAAAACGTACCTTTTTAAAAAGTGTTTTAATGTTTAGAGTTTACATTTCTGTGCTAATCTCAGTTGGCAGCTGGTTTTAATTGCTTATGTTATTATGACTCTTTTCTGTAGCACTTTGAGATTTTCTTTAAAATGTAAAGTGCTTTATAAATAAAATGTATTATTAAATAAATAAATCAGTATACACATAAGTGTGTGTTCTGAACAGGCTGTTTAAATTTTAAATATTGTTGGCACTAGAGGTGCAAATGTGTGGCAAAGTCTAACTCTTTTCGCCATGGTACTATTAAGTTATAATTTTGAGAAACTTTTCAAAATTATTTTAAGGTACTAAGGCATAATTCTATTAAACTTTCTCATTACTAAAACTTTGTAAATAGTAGATGTTTGTCTTCAAATGGGGGGAAATGGGCTTGTGCTAATTTAATACCTGTCCTTTGGTTGCATTAATTTGCACACGCAATCACCTTTCCCAAAATGACTTTCAGACTGCGGGTGCTAAATTAATCCACTGTATTTGCACTGACAATGCTCTGTATTTTCAGGTAGAAATACCCTAATTTGCATATTTATAATGGCAAACACTCAAAAAAAAAAAAACCTTGTTGTTTTACTAATTGGAAAGACGCAATTCCCCGTACAGTCTGTTTGTAAAGCAGCTTCCATTTTTTTCTGCGTGTTATCAAGTTTGCACGTTTTTACTCAGAAGACCTTTGGTAAATCAGGGACTTATTGTTTTAAGTTGCACAGATGTCCCTTCATTATCACATGTAATAATAAAGCAAGCGTATGTTAAGCTATTAATGGCCCATTTTAACACTTCTGGGTTCTTCACGACAGTAAAAACATGACAATACCACAATTTATGAAGGAACACGTTGATCTACCTCATATCCAAAAAAATTACCTCATATTAAAAAAAATGTTCAGCGCTAATGCACTATGCAGCCTAATAAGAGATTATAACAATAAGACTAGTAAAAGTGACAGTTTCTATGTGCATGCTAAATTGGTATAGTGCTTTTCTTCCAAAATGACAGCATCTAATATATAGAGATACATCAGATTGTATATGATATACGAGATATGTCCGCTGTTCAAGCAGATTATATACATACATACATACATACATACATATATATATACACACACACACACACACACACACACACTTCTAGCTTCAGGTATTGTTCACATCACACATCAGAATACAGAAAAAATGCGATCTCTGTGACTTTGATCATGGTACGGATGTTGGTACGAGAGCGTGTTTGAGTATTTCATAAACTGCTGATCTCTCACACAGCGCACAGCAGTCTCTAGAGTTTACTCAGAATGATGCGACAAACAAAAAACATCTTGTGCACGGAGGGTCTGCAGGCTGAAACACCTTGGTGAGAGAGATTAGAGGAGAATGACAAGACTGGTTTGAGCTGACAGGAATTCTATAGTACCTCAAATAATCACTCCTTACAACTGTTGTGAGCAGAAAAGCATATCAGAATGCACAACACATCAGATCTTGAGGTGGATGCGCTACAGCAGCAGGGGACCTCATCAGGTTTCACTCCTGTCAGCCAAGAACAAGAATTTGAGGTTATCATGGGCACAGGCTCACCCAAACTGGACAGCTGAAGACTGGAAAAAGACCAGGTGATTTTTTTTCTAATCTTAAACTGTCCAGTTTCAGTGAGCCTGTGCCCATGATAGCCTTGGATTCCTCTTCTTGGCTGACGGGAGTGGAACCCAGTGTGATCCCCTGCTGTTGTAGCACCTCCACGTCAAGGTTCAATGTTTTGTGCATGCTGAGATGCTTTTCTGCTCACCACACATGTAAAAGAATGATTATATTGGTTACCATATCCTTCCTGGGAGCTCACTGGCCACATCTGGCCACTTTCCTCTGACCTCTCTCATCAACAAAGCGTTTCCGTATACACATACATACATACATACACACACAGTACTCTGTAAAAGTCTTGTGCACATGCAAGAAATGCTGTAGAGCAAAGATGCTTTCAAAAATAATGAAATTAAATGTTTCTACTTTTAAAAAATACTATAAAGAGCAGTAAAAACTAATAAAAGAAACAAAGTCAACATTTGGTCTGATGACCTCTTTAAAAAAATAAAATAAAATAAAGCAAATAGTAGTCGTAATACTGTGCCGTATTATAAGGAAATGAGCTGTAAGTTTTACTGAGCATCTGGCAGAACCAGCCACAGTTCTTCTGGAGACTTCGACTGTCGTAATTGCTTCTTATTTTTGCAGAAAAACCCAGCAATTTTCATTATGTTTTTGTCTGTATATTTATACTAAATATTCTTTTATTTTCTTTTAGTTTATTTGTTTGCCTTGACTCCAAAGGGATAAAGAAATTAAAATGTAAAAGGTGGATCAACATGCTCATTCCTAAATTGTGCTGTTCGTCATAAACTGTGCTGTTTCCTAGAACCCAAAAAAAAAAAAAAAAACAGTCTACAGTGTACTGCATCTCCCTTTCTGAACATGATATAAATATTCTCTATCAACTTATGCCTAGCCTTCGCCTCCAGCCCCAACTCCCCAAGATTTTCCATGACATCTCTGTTCTAGCATGTGGTGCCTTCTTCAGATTATGTCTAGAGATCAAGTGTTTCTGTTTATTTTGCCTCATGTTTAACTTCCTGGTATTCCTTTTTTTTTTTTTGCAGAAAAATTGGAACTCGTAAGTGAAATAGCTTCCTCCTGTTCACCCAGAAACTATAAGCAATGAAAATTTTTGCACCCAAGTGTATCAATGAATCAATAGTGCCATAATATACCTTTCCATTTAAACCCAGATCGAGGTCGTTGGCAGACACCTGCAGGACCAGAGTCCCGACCTCGACCCCTTCTGTCACAGAGGCCTCATAAATAGAGGAGGTGAAGAATGGAACGTTGTCGTTCACATCTGTTGATAGAAGCAGACACAAAATGTAAAAGCCCAGCATTTTTAACATTTCTGAGTTTAATAAGAAAAGATAAACATCAAAAACACTTACAAAATACTTTACAGAAACCAAGAATGCACATTTTAATGGTATTTTGTGGTCATAACCTTGCCATACTTACAGTATTTCCAGCATTTTTTGGTTCATTTAAAGCCATTGTGAAAGCAAAGTATAGCAAAATATAACTACAGAGGTGCCTTTAGTTTTCCACAGATGTGTCTGTCACATGTTTAATACTTGACTTTAATTACTGTTTACTCTTTCAGGCTAAGCTGCATGGCTTTAGCTGCAGTTGTTGCCACACTTTAAAGAATGATTCATCATCCACCCGAGATGTATTATATCTCTCTTTAGCTGCCAGCCACAATAGAACATCCTGACCTTGTAGTAAATAGAAATAAAATAAAAAAAGACATAAACATAGCTATTACATCACGGCAAACCTTTTTCAAGAGAAAATAAAAGCCAAACAAAGTCACTGGGACTTTGAAAACGTCAAACACTAAGAGTGTCAGATTCATATTTATTGTCCTGTCACAGTTTACACGGTTACTAAGTAAAGATTAAAAGGCGAGTGAAATGTGCAGAAAAAGTCAAAGTAACATCCACATGAATGCCAGGACCCAAGATTTCCCAGCAGAACATTGCCCAGAGCATCACACTGCCTCTGCCGGCTTGCCTTCTTCCCATAGTACATCCTGATACCATCTCTTCCCCAGGTAAGCGACGCATATGCACCCAGCCATCGCGTGCCCATTGTAGGCACTTTCAGCGGTGGAAAGGGGTCAGCATGGGCACTCTCTCCAGGCTTCTCACACCTTTCTATCATATCCAGCATTAACTTTTTCAGCAATCTGCGCTACAGTTGCTCTTCTGTGGGATTAGGCCAGACGGTCTAGCCATTGATCCCCACGTGCCTCAATGAGCCTTGGGTGCCCATGACCCTGTCGCCAGTTCACTGGTTGTCCTTCTTTGAACCACTTTTGTTAGGTACTAACCACTGCGTATCACCCCACAAGACCTGCCATTTTGGAGATGCTTTGACCCAGTCATGTAGCCATCACAATTCGGCCCTTGTCGAAGTCCTTACGCTTGCCCATTTCTTCTGCTTCTGACACATCAACTTCGAGAACTGACTGTTCACTTGCTGCCTAATATATCCCACCCCTTGTCAGGTCCCATTGTAATGAGATAATCAATGTTATTCAATTCACCTGTCAGTGGTAATGTTAGGGCTGATCGATGTGTGTGTGTGTCTGTGTGTGTGTCTCTGTGTACACAAACACACACATGTTGTGACAAATATTGCACATTATACGTTTTCCCTTTTCTATTTTATATATATATATATATATATATATATATATATATATATATATATGTATGTGTGTGTGTGTGTGTGTGTGTGTGTGTGTGTGTGTGTGTGTGTGGCTCCCCTCAGTAATGGAAGGGAAGTAGGTGGAGAAATTTAAGGCAAGATCTTTAATGGGTCGAACGATCCAAGGCACTAATCGCCATCTGATGTACTTCTAGGTTTTTAATTTTCTCCCAGCCAAAGTCGTAATCCATGAATTAAACAAGAGGTCCAAATCCATTACGACTTCCTCCCTTCCTCCTCTGTCTCTCTTTCTCTCTCTCTTACTGTCTCTCTTTCCTGTGCTACTAGTTGTGCTTTTAATTGTGGAAGGAGGGCATAAATATGTGAGGGAAAGATTGGCACTGACCTGCACAAGGTGTCCACTTTTAAAGGGGAAGGACCAGCTAAAAGCAACCTCATCATAAAGCTCTTACTGGATTAATATTAGGCAGGGGGTGGGGGTGGGAGGATCCTCGATCAGTATTAGAGTGCACTCATAAATGGAATAGAGCAAGAGATTCATGCATGAGCTGAGCCCAATTATGGCTTTGGGGAAGAGCCAGTAAATTACATAGGGTGGCACAGAGACTTCCTGCAGTGGAATTAGAAATGCAGGGCTATATTGAAGGAGAGAAAGGGCTAAGCAAGTGGTAAAAATTGGGATATTAAAAATGGTTGCTTCTCAGGTTTAAAAAAGTAGGTAAGTGTAGTTCGGAATCTGAGAAAGTGGAGTAGAATAAGGGATTGAAGTACATCAGGAAATAGTGAGTAGGATTAAAGGTACAGGGGCAAACAACTATACATTAAAACCTTTGATTTGATATGCATATGTTTCTTTCCCAGAATAATACTTTGATTAAAAACCTGTGATTTGACATATGAACCGTTTTATATATGAATGCTTTTATTTATTAGTTTGTTTTCCTTTTCACCTTCCCTTTTCCCATGGTATAAAGCAAATGATTATGCCATTGTAATAAAGCTAGCCAGAAGAAATATAGCTACTGATGCTGCATTAAATGTTATATCATTGTAGGCTTTCATTTTATATATTAGCAAAAACCATTAATATTTAACACTTTTATTTTACCTGCTACTCTCAGGTCAAAATGTGCTGAACATGGTCTGTGAAATGGAAATGTATTTTTTTAAAAACAAACAATTTTCATGTCATTCTAAAAATCATTAGACATGTTAGCATTGTGTATCTTTTATTACACAGGGCCATTCGATGGTCAGTTACAACACAGAGAGATGAAAGTGATTACCTGTTAGGTTGACATACACGGTTGTAAAAGCAGCTAAAGGCACAGCAGCAACGTTCTGAGCGCGTACACGGAGCATAAAGTTGCGTGTGGTTTCATAATCCAGCGGCTCGGCCACCAGGATGGAGGCTGATCCGTCCTCTCGGTTAGGCGTCAGGTAGAAACGCACAGGCATGTTGGTCTCAGGTACCATGCCATCTTCCAGGTTATAGGTCACTCTGGGGTCACCCAGTGGAGAGGTGGCTTTCACTGTCTAAACAGCATAGAGAGAAAAATAAATATTACATGCGTTAAACTTCACAACTTTTTTCATTGTTACATTTCTAAGACAAGGAATCCAGTATTCTTCAGGCAGGATTATTTCATACAGTGAAGTCAAAACCCAAATAGCTTCATATCTTCTATATATGCTCAATACCTATAGTATAATATAATGGCACTCTAGAACCTACACAGTGCACTTTATGGCCAGTTTAAGCCATTTAATGCCCAGATTCAGGCTCAGTAAAAGAGTGACTCCATCAATCATGATAGAGTCACATAATTTTATAATCTCATGAATCAATATTCAATCAAATGGTGAGGTCCCCAGAAATTCCCACCCCTACATTCTCAGAGGGAGGAAAAAAAGTGCTAAACTGTACCTTTCTTGCTGATGGGGTGAGATCATTTCTTTTGTTGTTTTAATATACATGTCTCACCTGGAAATATTGTATCTTTTCATGAGATTTATAGTACATTTATAGTAATTGGACCATAATTACCTTCTAGCATAAAGCTTTAATGGTACACTACATGCACCTTTTGAGGTAGATACATGCTAAAGGTAGAAAAGGTGTATGCTTGAGGGTACCTGCCAAACGACAAGGAATGCTACAGTTTATTACTCTTTATTTCTGTGAGTGTACTTTACTTTTATTTCATAGCTTCTTTATTACAATTACTGAAACACCCATCTTCTCTGATTTAAAGTGCACAGAGAAACATCTCGGTCAAAGGCAATCATAGCCTTAAATTCACCGCGTTCAATTAGAACAAGACAAGCACCTGATCCATTCCTGATCTATTAAATATCCAGCAGGCCTCTCAGTGCAATCTCTGCTAACAAGAACATCTAGCATCTATACTACTGATCTATATCTATCTATACTACTAGCCAGAAACAGCAAATCTTTTCTTCTAAACTTTTTTCTCTCTCTCCTCTTCTGACTTCATACATTTAGTATAACATTCATCTATAAATTAAAGAGCCTTAATCACTTTTAAAAGAATTGCAGAGGATCCAGAAAATTAATTCTCAATGCACACTTAACTGAATGAATGCAAAAAAAATTAAACGGTCATGAATAATAAAGAGGCAGTTATTGGCCGAGTCCAGCGGCCAGGATGCAGCATTTCACTTAAAATAGCGGTGAGGGCAGAAGCAGTAACAGGAAGGTTTGTTCTGGACTAGCACAGTCTCCAGAGACACTAGCACCTGGAGATATGAGATACGCAAAGAGAAGGCAGATAGCCTGTGTGTATGTATGTGTGTGTGTGTGTGCATGCGTGCGCGTGTACGTGCATGTCTGCAATGATAGGTGTAGGTATGGGTAAGATCATAACACTGTAGCTGTCTTGTCTTCAGTCTTGTCACTGATTTAGATGGAAATAGATGCTTCTCTACACATAGAGAGTATGTGTGTGGGTGCATGTGGGAGTGTGTGTGTATGTACGTGTGTGTCAGAGAGGGAGAGAGAGAGAGAGAGATGTATAAGGTTGGGAGGAAAACCAAGGTAAATGACAGAACTTGACAGCTCAGACTAGAGTGCCTGGGAGTCAACTCCCATGTCAAATAACTATCTCAGTTATAGGATCATTTAATCTAAACACCTGAGAGATGCTACAGTATATTAAATGCAGATCTTGGCTTAGAACAAAATAGGAATCTTGTTGAGCTTTAACCTTATCAGATTTGCCATCTCACTGGTGGAATAAAACTCTGTTGTCTTTGGAGCTTTACTGCTTCTCAATTCTTTGAGTGAGACAGAAGCAGTTTGTTTCTTGTTAAATTTTTTTGGGATGACAAATATGGCACTCACTTGTTAATGTGTCAATGTGATCAAACCACTGTGTCTAAATAAATAAATAAATAAATAAATAAATAAATAGAAACAGCCTGTCCTACTACCTGGAGTATTATTCATGCTATGGTTTTGTGTGGGTGTATATATATATATATATATATATCATAATTCATATGATCATATTTCACAAGTGATCACATACAAAGTGACCATTTTTTCCCCTGCTACTTCTGGCATGGCTCATGTTTCCTTCACCTCTTATCCTTTTGATATATCCCACTTCATAACCATTGGTGAGCATAAATCCTCCACTTCCCTTGTCACACATGGTGTACCGCAAGGATCAGTCCTTGGGGCTCTTCATTTGACCACATATAAGTTTCCTCTTGGCAAGTTCATCTTAGCTTTCACTATTATGCAGATGATACTCTGCATTCATCCCAGTACCAGGTTTTATGTTCACCACTGCTCTCTCTCACACATTATTAACTCCATCTCTCCATGATCCAAAATAATAGATGAACTCCAGTTTTCCTATGTTAAATGTTAACAAAATAGAAGTTTTGGTTGATACTCAGAAATCTCTCAAAAACCCCTGAATTTTCAATTGACAGAGTAAACTGAATTGTGTTATTGCTATACCCACTACAAAGAAGGTACGCAAAAATCAAACAGGCCTTAATGTAGGTTTCAAGTAGAGCCTATTTTGCAAAATGTATACAATGCCCTTATCCCTTGTATATGAGTATAAATCAGTAAACAATATGCAGTACTGTATGTGACTATTAATTTGAGGTTTATATTCCTGTCTATGCTACAAGCAAGTGAAGTGGTTGATGGATTTCATATATTTGGCATATGTTTTAAATATTATAGCATGAAATTACACTCAGAAATAAATTTCCCACCACTCAGTAGAAACATCTTCAAATTATACCAGTCACTTACATCTTCCAGTTATAACAGTCACTTCCTACTACTACTACACAGATCTTTCACCTGGCTGACTAGTTATATTGTACTTGGTACATTGTATTCTTATTGTACTTATTTTACATTTATTTCAATTGCGTTGTTTGTGTATTTTGTATATTTTCTGCCTTATAATGTCATGTCCTGAGTCTTGCCGCAAGCATATCAATTTCTTGACATAATGTGTAAATGAGAAAAAAAAACGCAACTTGACTTGCGAACTGTTCACACATGGCGTAATATACGTGATATGGAGTGTGATGGAACGTACCACAATGGGAGTGTCTCTGACAGTGTTCTCTGGTATGACCACTTCGTAGCTTTCCTTCTCCCATTGAGGAGGTTGGTTTTTCACATTGGTGATGGTGACCGCCAACTCAACAGAGCTACTCTGGTTCCCTCCATCTGTGGCTATGATCTCTCTGGTGATGTAGGTCCTCTGCAATCAAAATATCGCAAAGCGTGTGACCAGCATTGCATAATGATGAGCTCATTCTAGAAGTGAGTCCATAAAATGCTGTCTCATCACTTATTTCTTGTGTCTTCTTAAGTCCATTGTTTAAATTCATCTCATCATTTGATGTAAATATAAATGGTCAGAGGCTAATGATGGAGCCAAAATGATTGTTTGCACTCCTGGTGCTGTGATCTCAGTAGACAGAGTGTGGGAGAGGTGAGCATGGACAGAGTCTACACCAATCCCTGCTGATGTGCCACTTTGACTTGTATTAAAAGAAGTGTGTCTGCTGTCTGATATGATGACAGCCAAACAAATTCAGACTGACCTCCTCACACACTCGTTCGTATGCTTCATCATACACCCTTGGTAGTCATGGAAACTGTTCTAACGGAGACTGCTTCTCTAAGGGGCCTTCATATCAAACGATTTAATTTACTCTCTTTCTATCCCTATCCACACATACCTCCCACCCACGCTTTCACTCTTCCCCCCTGATCATCACATTTAAATAATTAGACTTGCTTTACTGGACTTAGCATCAAATAGCATTAATTAGCTGTATTACTTAGTATGTAAAAGAGCTATACATAAAGGTGGGGGAAGTGAGTTTTATACTTGGCAAAATTTACCTCACACTGAGGCAGCTGGCAATATAAAAACAAATTAAAAACTTCGGTCTCTGTATTTTCACAGGATCAAAGAAAAAATATTATGTGGACCACCAACATCAACTAATCAGGACAAGGATGTGTCTTGGCTTGCCTGTCACTCTTGTTGCCTGTCAATTCTTAAGGCTCGCCATCTTTTGCTAGCATTATGGCATTCTAGCCTAGACTTCAATGTGTTTTGGAGGTGTGTTTTTGGAGGCACCAAATACAGCAAGGAACTATATTTGTTTGAATTCTGAGTTTCTAAAACTCAGCTTCAACCAAATTAGTTGAACAAGTTTATTCTACAAATTTTCTGACTGAGAATACAGTGTGAGCATTTTTGCTGCCACTTTTATCCTTCTTTTGTGTATGTATGATTGGTGTTTGCTTTTGCACTTTTAGTTATTGTTGAACTCATTGGTATCCAATTGCACCAGATTCCCCCTGGCCTTGATCTTCCATGTATGATCTCTTTTGGTGTGTATGTAATTTGCTTCAAAGTCAGGGAATTTCATCGAATTTCACTTTCATTCTAAACAGTCTCGCCATCATTCTAAATAGTCTCATCCCAAAGAGTTCTTTAGTTAAGTGCTCTATGTAGAACCCTACAACAGACTGTTTCTATTTCAGAACAAAAAAAATCCATGTGGAGCACCTTTTAAAAGCTTTTAAAGAACCCTTAAGGACCCCTTTTCTCTGCGAGTGCATCTTAAGTGACCCCACGATTTCCTCGATAGTGGGTAAACAATCTGGCTATTACAACACGAATCCAAGCCTTATCTATACATTAAACTGAATCACTCTTGAACTCACTATGTGCTGATAGAGTGGGATTTAAATCCACTATATTGAATTTCACCAACCTAGCTCATGTTTACTGAACTCACGCACATATTCCAGCTAATAAATCTCAACACCACTAGACATTATGTTGGATTAGAGATAAATGTGAACTCTGCTGGAGGAAAAAGTTCAAGAACAGTATGATATAACCTACTCACCATACATTTTCCCTAAACCAAGCAAGTAAGACTTTTCGTGTGCGCAAAAAAAAAAAAAAAAAAGGTGTGGTCAGGCATGTTTGTGCGATATCCAATAAAATCAGCTGCTCTCATTCCCTTTAAGAATAATACAGCATCGTGTCATTTTCATAATTATATATATATATATATATATAATAAGATTCATATATAATAACATTTAATGATGCTTATATTTTAGTGGTGGAAATAAGAGGCTGACTAGCAGGAAAAAACAGATTCTGTTTTCTGCCTATATTATACTTTGACTTATTTTTATTGTTTCATTGCAAAACTATGTCTTTGACTAAGTTGTTGGATCAAGACTCCCTAAATTCAAGTTTCTTCCTTTTTCAGGCTTCAATATGCTATAGCACTACTTGATTACTTGATACCTGCAAACCAGAAACCTATTTCAGTTCAGAAAAGCATGTATGATTATATACACTATATTACCAAAAGTATTCGGTCACCTGCCTTGACTCACATATGAACTTAAGTGCCATCCCATTCCTAACCCATAGGGTTCAATATGATGTCGGTCCACCTTTTGCAGCTATTACAGCTTCAACTCTTCTGGGAAGGCTGTCCACAAGGTTGAGGAGTGTGTTTATAGGAATTTTTGACCATTCTTCC
>CM040999.1:8496820-8509787 GCA_022985145.1 Pangasius djambal
GCATCCTATGACAGTTCCACGCTGGAATTCACTGAGCTCCTGAGAGCGGCCCATTCTTTCACAAATGTTTGTAAAAACAGTCTGCATGCCTAAGTGCTTGATTTTATACACCTGTGGCCAGGCCAAGTGATTAGGACACCTGATTCTGATCATTTGGATGGGTGACCGAATACTTTTGGTAATATAGTGTATGTGTCCAGGCCAACAAAAATAATTCAGTTTAGTGTTCAGTTTATCTCTGAAGTGAAGTGACATAAATATTTCTATGGAACTTCTATAGAGCTAGATTGTAAAAACTGGGGCTAGATATTTAAAATTGCACTTGATGCCAAGGAAATACTGTAGTTTTGCTCCTAGCTTTGTGCTAAGAGATACCAAAGAGCAGTAATTTTGCACCAAATCATTCTGATAAAATATCAAACACACTCTAGCACCCACCTAAATTAGTGCCTTCATTTTTAAGCACGAAAAAAGTAATTAGGCAAGAACAGAAAAATTTGGCTTACACTCAACCAAATTAGCAATTTGCTGGCGTTATACCAAGAAATTATATCTGCACAAAAATAGACCCCCATATGTAAAATGTCCTGCTGAGGCAGGGAACGATTTCAATTTACCTTCTCCAGTAAGAGAGCAATCCATCTTTTCTCTAAACCTCATAGATGTATATCTCTCTAACCCAAGATATTTGTGTGTGTGTGTGCGTGCGTGTAAGATATTGGATATAGACCTGAGAGATGGGCTGGTTGACGTAAACCCAGCCCGTCACAGGATTGACTCGCAGGTATTCTGGCTGCTCTTTAGACATGGAATATGTGATGGCTGCGTTGGTGCTGTAGTCATCATCATGTGCAGCAACTCGCAGGAAACTGGTGCCAATCATGGTGTCCTCCCTCAAGAAGTCTGTTTGAACGGAGAGCGGAATACAAATTATTTTAATCAGAGCCATGGGGAAAAGGTTTGTGCAAGTACAGAGGGGAAAAAAAAAAAAGATTTTTACAGGGTATGTTCCATTCAAACTCTATCAAGCCACGAGGTCAAATCAAGTTCACTTCAAGATTAATTCAGAACTTGCAGATTTATCATGAATGCAAAGTAGACAAGCAGAACTGAAATGTAGAAGAGAGACACTCACACTCATAGCGCAGATTCTCAAACTTCGGACTGTTGTCATTCTCATCCAGTATGAGGATGTTGAGCTGGCAGATGCCTATGAGAGGATCTGCTGCCTGATCTGTAGCCGTGACTGTCACTGCGTACTCCCTCTGTCGCTCCCTATCGAACTTTCTTGCAGTCGTGATCGCACCTACAGCAACATAATGGAACAACATAATGATGGTGACCAATTAAACTGACAAAAGAGTACTGGGAAATTGCAGAGGAAAGGGATTTGAGAAGCCATTAATCCTTTCTGTATAATTGGTTTATTGCCTTCACAAACGCAATATTTGCTTCCAGACCACGTAAGCATTGAAACTTCTTCACATTCTTAAATCTATTTAAATTTATTCATCTTAAGTAACTGCTTTATCCTGGTTAGGGAAGACTGAGCGTGAGGTGGCAATACACCATGCACACACGCACTCTCAGCTAGGGGCAATTTAGGGTGGCCAATCCATCCACTGGCATGTTTTTGGGAGGTGGGAGGAAACCACAGAACCCAGAGGAAGCCTACAGGGATACAGGAAGAACATGTGAAACTCCAAACAGGCAGAAACTCAATCAATCCAGGGACCCTGGAGCAGTGAGGTGGCAATGCTACCTGTTGCGCCACCATACAATCCTTCGTAAGGTTTAAATGCATAACTGACATCTTTACAAAAGGCAAAAGTAGCAGGTAGAAAAAAATTCCCTCCATAAACCTTAATATTCCTTTTAAATCCAGTAATATTCACACAGTTTAATTGGAACAAAGAAATTCAAAATGTCAAACACTTTTTTCCCCTTCCTTTCTCTTTTGTTTAAAAATGCTGCAGGATTGATGCACAATAAATGGTTCTATTTCATGAAGCATTTCATTTCATTAAAGATGTCAAGAAGAGTTGCTAAATGGCATCTTTTCTTCTCTCTTGAAAGCTGACACATTTTAAAAGGCTGTGATTAAAGTGAATTAGTGTGAACTTTGGAATTCATGAAAACGCTTCAATGTGTGTGACTTCCAAGTGGCAGATGAAGGGATGTTAAAATACTCAGAGAAAAAAATATTTCTATCCTTTCTTGTCAACAATTAAAACAGTATCTAGGTATGTATTTGGCACAAATACTATAGTACACAATGGAACTGGACATTTATCAAAAAAAAAAAAAATCCATTAAATTATATAGCTATTCTAGCTTAATTTTGCAAGTACCTGTCTCAGGATCGATGTTGAAGGCTGGGACCATGCTGTCTTTGTGCATGAAGCCGTACGTCACTTTCCCATTGGCTCCCTCATCAGCATCTACGGCATGTACCTGCAGCACAAACGTCCCTGCCGGCTTATTTTCTGGAACAGAGGCCATCTCCTTATACTGTTGACACTGAGACACAGAGAAAGAGGTGGTACAATAAGTTAAACATCATTGAAAATTATTAAATTAAATTTGCATGACAATGACAAAAGATATTCACAGCCTCTGTGTGCTATAGCTAGGAATTCAGCTAATTTAAAGAATGCAGCTAAAAAGAAGTCACTGTTACTCACGAGTAAAGAAAAACAGACAAGGAAAGAAAGCAAGGAGCAATGTGGTGGGAGAAAATTACAGAGTGGAGAAAGCAAAAAGAATGTGAGCGAGGGAGGTGAAGAAAAAGGGAAGCTGAGGTTTATGAATCTGTTGTGTTCTATTGAGGTTAATCAGTGTTTTATAACTGAATCGTCCTTGAATCAATTGCATCTTGCTGAGTCCTCTGATACTGCTGGAATGAGCCCTGATAATTCAGCCATGCTGGGCTGCACACACACCTTTCTCATCTTCATCAGTGTGTGTGAAAACAACAAAAATGAAAACTGCTATCCTCATCATCTACACTTTCAATGAAATCCAGAAGTGAATAAGATTAAAAAAAAAAAAAAAAAAAACACAGCCATAAATTCCTAAATCAGTTCTCTAGCAGCTTGTTGGCATTTGATACTTCTGAATTAATTAACAAATTGCCCTGATCTATTTCTGTCCCCTCTTCTAATTCTCTAATGGAATAAACAAACAAACAAACAAACAAAAAAATAAATGCTTTCTGCCCTTTTGCTCTCATCTCAGGTTAGTGAGAGCTCTAATGTCAGCAGACCTCAAATAAAAAAAGGTCCAAAAGTCTGTGTCCACACCATAAATTGTTTTAGAAAGTAAACCCAATAAACCCCTGCCTTTTCCACCCACCTGTCATCCTTTCCAGGAAGCATCAGAAGATCGTTCCTAACAAAAACAGAACCCCACGATGTGAGATTGGCTCCATCTCAGAGGAGTTCCACTATTACTGATGTTCTTGCACCCAGGAAAGAGATGATTCTCATCCAAGAACAAACACCAAAGGGGGGCATGCAGTGGAGGATGGAAGAAGGGGAGGAGACAAGGGCAATAACACAACATGAAGGCATTTTTCTCTGTCTCCTGCTGCTTCCTAGCATGCCCCATGGAGAGCAGAAAAGTCAGAAACCATCCAGAGAGTAAAAAAAAGTTGGAGATAAAGAGAAAGAGGGAAAAAACTGGATATTGTACGAGATAGTTGCACTCGTGGAGAGAAATAGAAGGAGAAGTAAGGATGGACAGGATGGACTGAGCTGTCAGGCTGAGCATTGGTGCGAAAGCATTATTTCTCCTCCCTTCTGGATATTTTCCGCTTCGAAGTCTTTTGGTCGGGGATGGAGTACTGCGGCTCTGCCATTTCAGGTCTCTTGTTGCAGTTTAGGAAGTGTTGAGACACGTCTCTCGCCTCCTCGAGAAAGCAGTTTGACCTCTCTTTCAAAAAGGGCTGACGCTAATTTACCTCACTTCTCATTGAGCTGAACTCAAAAAAAAAAAGGTTTCACAGCGGCAGAAGCGGTGCTGCAGAGTTAAGGCTCCTTGAAGAGCATCTCCTCACCTCAGCACCCTCGTTTAAGACCTCCTGAAACCCCTCATCTCATGTTAAATTGAGACATTTTCAGACAGGTAAGACCAAGATAATTTGGCAGGTATTTCACACATTAATTAAAAAGGGCCTGAGATGATCTAAGGCTAATGTAGATCAGCTGGCTAATAACTTCCCTAGAGGATAGATGGACATAGAGGCTGAGATAAAAGAGTGCTTAAAACGATAGAACAAGGATGGAAAAATTGGAGAGAGAAATGGACCAAATGCTGTGGGAATGTACAGCATTACAGTAGGGTTATTCTGAGTCCAATAATAAGAATAGCTCTTATCTGACCAGCAATTAAAATACTTTCGCTTATTATGCATCTGATATTTTCAGTAAGTAAGTCTAAAAATTTCACGGACTGAAATTTGCAGCTCTGAAAATGCATGCAGTTTAGTCTAGGAGTGTTCAAATAAAATGTATACATTTATAAATTGCTTGCTTACAAAGGTCTGGATAAGCAACTAACATGGCTGTACCAGTTAACAGCTATAAAAAAAAAATAAAATAAAAAAAAATTAAGTGGTTAAGTTTTCTTTCACACTGGCACTTCTTGTTCCCAGTCATCTTCAAACATTCTGTTTTTATCACTGACTTTTTTTTTTTTTATGAGTCATGTTTCATGTTGTCTCTAATCAGACCAGAGAGAGTAAATGAAATAAAATATGTGAAGTCTGTGATGACTCTTTCATTTGAGCTGGCTTCAGTCTTGGTTTTTAAAAAAAAACAAAAAAAACAGGAGTCGTTTGATTTGCTGAAAAGTTTTGCTTGGTTAGGACCTGGACCATGGTTCACCAGTTGACCACTTCTGGCTTAATGGATCATATTGATTGAGCCAGCATCAGGTTACAAGCCAAAAAAAAATTTTTTGGGAAGCATGTTTCATTACTAGGCTTTGAATGCAATGCCACAATCATTTTGTAATTGGCTCCTCAATTTTGAGAAATGACAAAACAAAACCGTTAACTTTGATACTTGACTCCAAGAGTATCAAGTTAAACATTCAGGTAAATGCTCAGTACCTTCTCAAAGATGGGCTTGTTGTTGTTGACGTCATCCACTCCCACAATGACCTGGGCCATGGCTGACAGAGACTGAGGTCCTCCAGAGGCATTGTCATCTGTAGCTGTGATGTTCAAGATGTACTCCACTCCCTGCAATTTTGGTGGAGGACTGGAGCGAAGGCGGATCAGCCCTAAAAGAGTGAGTTTTTAATATATAACCTTTAACAGAAGAGGAACCTTGATAAATTTGAAAACTACTATGTGTAAGTATTTCCAGATTCATTCTTAGAACTCCTGGTGGTCAAATCCAACCTGAGGCACAAGAGTAAATTAGCAGCACACTAATGCAATATGCACTCAATTCAATCTCATCTATGTGTCTAAGATGTCTTTATGAACAGCATTCAATAAACCTTCTCTCCTTGAGCATTGAAATCAACTTGCATATGTTCATTTTACAAACCTCCATCCTCATGTCCAGTATCTGAAACCATTGTATTACAAGTTCTGTACCAGACATCAATATCATCCCTGTTATTTTAATATAGCTTCCAATTTCTCTCTCTCTCTCTCTCTCTCTCTCTCTCTCTCTCTCCATAGCATCTTTCCCTGTTTATGGCCCAAGGGAAGTGGTCTTGTACTACACATCTATACATTTGACCCTCTGCTCTATCCTTGGAGTTTTGCTTACAGTCAATATACAGAGATAGGATCTTTTTGCTAATGCCAGTAAGGTTAGTGCAAACTTTATCTCAGGATAGGCAGCATATCTGCAAGACTTTTTTTTGAAAACTGAATTTTCATGCAAATGGCTTCTAGGAGTAGTAGTAATAAGTCAAGGCTATTAATTTTGGGGTTTCATCAGCTCTGCTTAAGGTTAATGGCTGTCAGGTGACACAAAGTTCCCTGACATCATAGGTGTTAAACTCTCTCAGAGAAAACAATCCAATTAAGTTGAACTGGTGAAGCCCATGGGGTGGCACGGTGGCACAACGAGTAGTGTTGCCACTTCACAGCGGGGTTTTTCTCTGGGTTTTCCAGTTTCTTCTTAATTCTCTAAAACATGTCAGTAAATGGTTTGGCTACTCTAAATTGCCCCTAAGTGTGAACGAATATGTGAATGTGTGCATGCAAAGGGTATTCCTGCCTTGTGTCTGGATAAAACAGTTAGTGAAGATTAATTAATTAATGGTGAATCAAAATGACCTGCATGACTATAAACCTTAATTTATGGAATTTCATATCATCTCTGATCAACACCTTCTGATTTGATAATTCAACAGCACTGTGGTATAACGATATAAGATTCCACAGATGAAGTTTTTCAGTCTTGCAGGTCATTCTGACATATCTAGGTGTAGTAGGCTGTAACATACAAGCTAGGCTCATATTAATGTATTTGTTTTTAACACCTTATTGTTTCTGTAGTAATAGCTCATTCACAGGGACTTATATGGAAGATATTCCGCATAATCTAAGGATAATAATGAATGGATCAAGAAAATGGATTGCTATTTAACAAAAAAAATGTATAATGTACATATAAATGTAAATGCACATGTATAATGTGTTTTTTTTCTTATAAACGTCATGAAGGGGAAAAGAGGAGAGGCTGGAGAGGGAACAATTTTTATAGCTGCTATAATGTAAGTGATAACAGGAATTATCTTGTCTCACGGACATTCCATAACATTAACTTTAAATGGTTAAAGGGTGACATGCTGTTATAAGAAAATCCACCTCCATATCACATATCGCACAGGGCCATATCACACCACTCAAGTGTTGATTATTTTCCCATTAGAGCACACCCCATCATGCACTATTCCTTACATCTGCAATGCTCTGTTTTTAGTGAAGGTCTGTTTAGTGTGTGGGCTGCTGCCACACTAAATACTTTTCAGGTTGTGACATCAGGATGCAGCTTAAATGTGACCTTTCAGACAGCACTAGACATTTCCCCTGCTCTCCCTCAGCCTCATCAGACAATGTGTATTTAGCTGGAGAGCTGGATGCCTCCTATCTGCAGCTCACAGCTAAAGCACATTAAAGGAAGCCCTAAAGCTACCGACACAGACCTGGCATTGGAGGAATCATTCACCTCAGGGCCGTGAATTGATTCTAATGCGTTGTGCTAGTGCTTTTGTGGAAGAGCTTGAGGGGGAAAAAAGAACGTGTAATCAATTCTAATTCAATCTGAATTACTCTCCCCCCCAACCAGTGTCAAAGTGCAATGAGGTCTGAAGCAGAAAAGCAAAAGTGTGTGTGTGTGTGTTGCTCTACTGACATACAGCTGTACCCAGCGTATAAATGCCGTAGGCACAGTTGGGCCTTCTCCACTAGAAATTTGTAACAAGGTAAAGTGCAATAGATGCCTGTAAGGTGTTCAATATGAGGCTGATAAAATAGACACAAGTTTAAAAAAAAAAAAATTAATTAGTTTATTTATGGCAGATATAACACAGCTAATAGTTTTATGGAAGAACTAATGGCAAATAAAGTGTCCCTATTATAGAATCACCTATTATAGAAAACCTAGACACTGCATTAGCTGTTATTGTTACCTACTTTGACACCATCACATTAGATAGTTAGTAGTTAGTTGCATATCACAATTAGTAAATAGAAATGTACATTCACAGCCAAATAATGTGACCGAGACTAACTTTAATCTGCTGCAATATAGGCTTATTAATATTTTTAAATCTAAATTTCTTCCCTGCTAGATATGCCCAACAACAGCTCAGACACGAAGCGATAGACCACGCAAACCCACAGAGTGGGGCCGCCGAGTGCTAAAGTGTGTAGCACGTAAAAATCGCCTGTCATCCATGGCCGAGCATCTGCAAACAAGCCTAAGATCACTATTCGCAACGCCAAGCTACAGCCGGAGTGGTGCAAAGCACGCTGCCACTTAACTCTGGAGCAGAGAAAACGTGATCAATCACGCTTCACTATCTGGTAATCTGATGAATGAATACCCCGCTTGGTGGATGCCAGGAGAACACTACATACCAGAATGCATAGTGCCAACAGTAAAGTTTGGCGGTGGAGGGATAATGGTCAAGGGCTGTTTTTAATGGTTTGGGCTCAGCTCCTTAGTTCCATTGATGAATTACGTTAATGCTACACCATACAATTATATTATGTATATACTGTATATATTATAAAGCGAAAAGTATGTGGTCACCTGACCATCATACACATATGTGGACCTTCCCCAAACTGTTGCCAAAGTTCACTGGAACTAAGGGCCTTGCCCAAACCTCAAAAGTGTAAGTGAGGTACATAAAGACATGCTTTGCCAAGGTTGGTCTGGAAGAACTCAAGTGGCCTGGACAGTACCTTTACCTCAACCCCTTTAAATACCTTTTGGATGAATTGGGATGCTGACTGTGAACCAGGCCTTCTCATCCAACAACAATCCCTGACCTCACTAATACTTGTGGTTGAATGGGCACAAACCCCCACTGTCATGTTCCATAATCTAGTGGAAAGCGTTTCCAGAAGAGTGGAGTCTGTTATAGCAGCAAAGGGTGAACCAAGGTGGAGATGATTTGGCAAGAGGAATGGGCTAAAATTTAACTGCAATGCGGCAAAAAAGCTATTTATTTCTTACTGTAAACATCTCAAAGCTGAAAAAACAACAGCTTTGCAACAATTGGTAATTTATGGTGCCTGAATATTTTTGAACATATTTTATGCTTTGAATACATACTTTTTTGTACATATTTATAAGTGCGATGTCAAAAATGTGTATAAATTTTAAATGGATATTTGCACTGGTAATATATTAAGTAACAAAAAAAGTGTCTGAATACTTATTTCCCCTCACTAAAGTTGCCCCAATATGCATGGAATGTACACCTGCAGTCTAGATTTTTCCTTGGCTAAGTGGTAAAGTGGTGCTAATACAACTAATTTCAGGAAAAGTACATTATTAGACTGTTATTTGGTGGAAAGCCTATTCTGTCTTTCAGTGTCCTAATCTAGTTGTGCCTTAAGTTAGATACACAGTGCTTGTGTTGATGGATACATGTTTCTCTCTCTCGCTCGCTCTCTCCGTGTGTGTGTGTGTATCTGTGAGACCTCTGCATGAAGCAGGAAGCAAAATGATGAGGCAGCCAGCACATATCAGCATACATCAAAGATGAAGATGATGTTTGTTCAGGGGATGGATGAGCAAAAGTTCCTTCATATGAAGGGGAAGAGGATAAACAACCACAGGCCCTCATCCCACATCATCTCCAATCAGCATCTCAACTCCAAACACTATAGACTCAGGGCATGATAAAAGAGAGCAAAGAAGCAATAATAAAAAAGGCCAAATGAACAATTGTAGAAAGTCATTTCAACCATCAGTCAGTTTTTACATTTTTCTTTACTCAACTGCCTCACCACAGTGACTTAGACCAAGTTTGAGGAATTTGCTTAGTTAATCAGTAACTGTACTTAATTAGAGATTTGATATTGTGCCTTCAGCATCCTGTTCTCAAACAACCTGGCTTAGCTTATTTGCTATATGTTTTGTGTGTTGCCTCAGTAATTGCAATTTTGAAAGCAATTCATTAGTGATCATACAATGCTAACCACCTGTCTACTGCATCACATAACCAATCATTTTCATTTATTCAAGTATTCTCACAAGGACAGGCATTAAGATGATGGAACCTCTCTTAACTCTGCTCTGTCTGCTGGGCCAAGAACAACAGAAAACACTAAAAATAAGTGGGAGGTAAATAAATAAATAAATAAATAATAATAATAGTAAAAAAATCCTGACAGGTGCAGTGTGCTGGAGATTATCAGACTGATTATTGGCATAAACAGTGGTAAATGCATCTTTCACCCAGCTGGATATGTCCTTTGTATTTATGCCTTTAATACAACATCTTATTGACTATGCGGTTTGAATTTCTAATGCAGCAATAACTCAAACAGAAGATATCTGTTTGTGAGTTACAGGCAAATTACCTACAAGCATCAAGTGCACAAGTTCTATCCTAGACTGCTGAAAACCTCAAATGGAGGAGCGAGAGTCTAATGAATGATTTTAAGAATGACAGGAGAGACTAAAATTGGACAAACCATGGAATAGGGGCAATAAAAGGAACATTTGATCTTTAGAGAGCAGAATGTGTGTGTAGGCTTTGACACAAATACAGATTCATCTCAAAATTAAGTGGGTTTACTTAGGAAATGTTCAGACAATTTTAGATCTCAACTGGGTAATAATAATCTCATTAGATTTCTTACTGTTGCCTGTTGAGGTGCTACCTTTTGACTCAGAATATTTTTGGTTTTACCTCTCTGTTTTTTTTAAAGGCTCTTGCTTTGTGGCATCCGAGACCATTGCTCTGCTGGCAACCACCCAGACCCTTGCTCTAGGAATCTACTGCTTCCTAGACCCTTCCTCTACTTCCAACATCCAAGACACTTGCACATCTGCAAGTAATTTCAAAACTCTTGCTCTGCTGCCAACTTCTGGAACTCTAGCTTTGATCCCTATTTCTGAGACCCTTGCTCTGTTTCCAACCTCACAGATCCTCACTCTGCTGTCTCCCAAACACTTGCTCTGTTGCTAATCTCCAAGACCCTGGCTCTACTTACTCACTTGGCCACCAATTTCAAGAGCCAACCTCCAAAACGTGTCTGTGACCCCTGCTTTACATTCAAATTCTGAGACCCTTGCTCTGATACAACTGCCTCCATGAAACTTACTGTGTTGCCAACCACTGATCTCAACCACCAACCTCCTAGACTCCTTCCCCTGCTCTGCTGTCTCTACCTCCAAGACCCTTGCTTACCTGCCAACCTTCGAGAGCTCTGTCCTGTCACCAGCCTACTGTTTAAATCCCTGCACCTTACCTGGCCTGTGCAACCAAACCTGTACTTGCTGCGGAATCCACTGTGGAGTTCCCTTTTAGATAAATAACACATTTCTCTTTGTTCCTTTAGTATATGGCTTAGGTGATTTTTTTTTTCCTGCATTACCTTGCTTCTGCTGCCATTGATAATTTGGGACCAACAACTCTACTTATTGCCAGCTATGCCTGGACTATTGTTGCAACATTTTCCGCCTCTTTTTTTATTCCTAACTTTGTCCTGATACTAGCTCAGTATTTGTGATATGCCTCTTCTGTTCATAGCTCTCTCACTGACTCTGTTCATTGCCCTATCTTACTCCTTATTATTGGTCACAACATCTTTCCCTGATTCAGATCCATAGTCATTCACCTCCTTTCCCAGTATCAGAATTAGCCTGTTACTCTGCCCCTAATTCTAAGACTAGCTCAGGTGCTGTCACTCCAGTGCCTGGCCTAGAACCTGATTCTGTGTGAATATGTGTCATTTCTTGACCCTAGTTCTCCTGCATTATTCTCTCTCCATAGCTGTGATGCTTTCCCTATGTCAACTTCATGCCACTTGCCCCTGTGTTGGTAACAGTCTCAGTAAGCCTCTGTCAGTCACAGCCTCTATTCATACACCAATGTCAGTCCCAGCCTCTGTTGCATCCCTAGTGTCAGTCAAAGCCTCTGTAACTTCCTTATTATTGGTCACAACATCTGTTCCTTCCATAGCCTCTGTTCCTTCTTCAGTGCTGGTCATAGCTTCTTCCTTCTTCAGTGTCTTTCACACCCAGTCACAATGTTTTCATCATTCACCATTTCCCAGGTTTTGCTGGTTTCCATGTTTTTTGTCTCATAGTTCTGCTTTGTAGCTCGAGTTCCCTTATTCAATAGTCCTGTTACCAACTTCAGAAATATTCTGCTATTGAGCTCTATCAGTGTTTTGAGCCCAATCTAATTTATAATACAACCAAAATTATAGCAATACATAATTCTAGTGTGGATATCTTGCAGTTGCTTTACTATAAATTAACAACCTTTTTTTGGTTTCTCTGAAATACATACCTAAGCATGATGCCCTTGAAACAAACTCTTAGATACAAAAATGTGCTCATACAGTATGAAAATGGTTACTCACTTCTACATATTCAAAGGTAACTTTCCAATGGCATAATTAACAGACATATAAAGCCTTATTCTTCTCAGGCAAAGTGCTCAATATAATACATTTTCAGCTCTGAAAAGATCAGCCCCAAAAAGAGTAACCTTATTAGCCTTGAATAAGATATGCCAATCCAGCCAGATTGAAAGCTTGAAGGACTTGACAGGACATGAGATTTCTGCATCACTGTATTTCTTTCTTCTGGCCTTAGTAAACAAGTTCAGTCAACTGCACAACTGTCTATTACAATTACCTTGAAAAACCTCTTACGGAATAAAATACAGCAACTAAAGACTGAATCAAACTAATATGTTTTCTTATTAAGATAAGAAAAAAAATTCTTGAAGTACTTAAGTATATTGTAGCAACTGTATATATAACATAAGCGTGATCTGTGTTGATTTGAGAAGAAAGGAAATTAAAGTAGCATGAGAGAAATGGTTCACCTTTTTGACTGTCAATGACAAAGTTGCCTTCTTCATTGCCTGCTGAGATTTTGTACATGATTCCGTCACCATCTGGATCTTTAGCCAGTACCGTTGCAACCAAGGTATTGGGTCCAGCATCTTCAGACACAAAAGTACGATATCTGAAAAGAACACATGTTTACACAAACACATATCAAACACACACACACACACACACACACACACACACACACACACACACACACAGACAGATATTAACACTTATTTCCTTTAAACAACAACCGAAGTGTGGGTGTTAACAGCAAACCATGTACTGTGTCCACTCTTTACAAATACTGGTGTCACATAATTATCTCAATTATGCCATAATGAATGCATTTCTCATATGTCACACTTTATTTAAAGTTCAAAAAGATGAGATGAATTTGCTAGG
>CM040999.1:8509887-8531277 GCA_022985145.1 Pangasius djambal
TGTGGGCAAATCGGCCTATGCGTAATTATTCCTAAGTTTTAAATTACAGCTTATACTGTATACCACTCAAGGAGACCATCATTATAAAACATTATGAAGAGTGTGGGTGTAAATGTGTTTCCTGCTGGGACTGTGTGTCCTCCTGCTGTACAAAACAGTACATGCTACTTGATAGTACAATGCATTGACAGTTTGTTGAAGATGTTGAACCAATGTCTAGGTTTATTGTAGATTTCTTGTCCATACTAACGATATGGCAAGAATTAAAACTGAACATCCCACAGTCCAGATAATAGTGGTTTTCTGAAATGAAAGACTATACTTGTTATTTCCTATGCACCTTCTCCC
Organism: Pangasius djambal; assembly: GCA_022985145.1. Taxonomy (NCBI): domain Eukaryota; kingdom Metazoa; phylum Chordata; class Actinopteri; order Siluriformes; family Pangasiidae; genus Pangasius; species Pangasius djambal. Next base: position 8,510,236 of record CM040999.1, read on the forward strand.
AGACCTTGATCCACTGAAATTCATGGTCATAAATTTATTCTATATCAAGAGCTGGGCTGCAGTACACATATATAACAACAAGAATGTTTTCACTAGAAAAACTGGTAAAATCTTCTAAAGTTGTTCAGCTGAGCGAAAGAAAGTGAGACATCCCACAGTGCTGCACAAATGCCACAGTAAGTGTGGCTTAGACAACTGGAGTAAATCATATCATCAATAAGAAACTACGTTTCCCACCAAGATTTTCCCACTAGGCCCTTCCTTCGCTTCCTTTTCACAGAAATTCTCCATCACATAATGGTGAATGAGACAAACAGGAATTTCACATCTGCACAGAGAGATATCTTAATCTGCCCACATGGTCTTCTGAATGACTCCCCAGGTGCACAGACATTTCTGAACAAAGTTGTTAAAACATGGAAAAAGAAAGCACAGACATTGACAACTTGACTGCGAAGATCTCCCCCACTCACCTGCCCACTATTTGTTCTCATACAGGCTCAAAGATCTCATTTCTCTACCATTGACGTATCGAGAAAGGAGAAGCATGTTGTATTAGACAGAACTGAAAGCATTTCTTCTTCATCTGAGGAGGGGTGTAATAGTCCATCATAGCTGATAAAGGTCAAGTGCAGATGGGGCTGTGATGGACTGTCAGTGGGTTCTGCACTTAATAGGTCAGGAATACAAAAAAGCACTACAGGTTAAATTGGACTACAGGTTTTTGGAAGTAAAACTATTGGTAACATCTTTGCAAAGCAAGTGCTTTGCAGAATACACATCCAGAAAGCGGATAGTGGTGTCTTTACAAAGAAGTGCAAAGTGCCTGAAAATACCACTATCAAGTTGGTACTAAGAACATCACTTGTAATTTCACTTGTGATTTCACTCATGTGGTTCGCTTGCGGTCCTGCTATGGTGGAATGAACTGCCCGGCGTTATTTGCCCTGAAGATTCCTAACAAACCAAAATTCAACCAAATCAACACTCTCAGTTTAATTCACATGCACGCTCTTTTACTATTTGGCCTTTTCAACTGTTTGACTACCAGCTCCTCAAGGCTACACATACACTATTTACTATATACTTGATACTGATCCATATAAGTTAGCCTTCTCGATGCCTTTAAAAATTTAGCTAGTTTTACACAGAGAGGTGTGTTAATGTAATTATTACTGGAATAGCTCTGTGATTTTAATCCCATCTAATCATGTCAGTAATTTTTACGTACAAGTTTAAAAAATCAGAACAATAAAATAGAGATGATGTGGCAGAAAAGTGATGCATCCTGGGACTTTAGAATTCAATAACTTACCTGAGAACAGATATAGCCTACATACATGTTATGATCATGCAACCTACTAATGTTCAAGTGCAACTTGAGAGGCCACAACAAACATTTATAATAAAAGTCCAAACAATTAGTTTGTATTAGTTTGTAGTATGCATACAATTTTTTTAAAGGTACGACCACACAAACATCACAAAGACAATCACGTCTCTGTGATTTATACAGACATCTCTTATTCCATTCATAATGATCATAATTACTACAGATGTCATCTTGCAACATTATTTAACAAATATATCTTTGATAATCTTAATCTGTCTGAACAGTACTTCAAGACTCATAAGACTATCATTTGTAGACTGCACTGTGACAGTTTGTACTCTAGCACTCCTGAGTACTAACACTTACCAAATCCCTAGTTCTGTTTCTCTGTTATTCCTGCAACCATACTGCACTTGTTTTTAGTCAGCTAGAAGAAACGTGTATCACTTGTAACACTGTCACCGCCTTTAACAGTTTTGAAGTAATCAACAGATGTCTCTAGCAATGGATGCATCATAATGTCTTAATCCACGTCCAAGTTCTAACCCAACAAAAGAGTGATTTTCAAAGCAAAACTTTACCATTAATCTCAGTCTGTCTCAGTGAATAATGAACATTATTTGGCCAAAGGTTTGTGGACACTTTCTAGTTTTTCCCCAAATTGCTGCCACAAAGTTGGAACCACACACTTATATAGGATGTCTTTGTATACTGTAGCTTTAATTTCCCTTCACTGGAACTAAGAGGCCAAAACCTGCTCCAGCATGACAGTGCCCCTGTGCACACAGCAAGGTCTATGAAGACATGATTTCCCAAGGTTGGTGTGAAAGAGCTCGAGTGGCCTGCACATAGACCTGACCTCAACCCCACTGAACACCTTGGGATGAACTGTAATGCAGACCGTACTCCAGGCCTCCTCGTCTGACATCATTGCCTGACCTCATTAATGCTCTCATGGCTGAATAGGCAAATCCTCACATCCATGCTCCTAGATCTAATGGAAAGCCTTCCTAGAAGAGTGGAGGTTATTATAACAGCAAAGAGGGACTAAATCTGGAATGAGATGTAAAAAAAGCACATGTGGGTGTGATGGTCAGTTGTCCACAAACTTTTGGTATGTAACCATACAGTCAAGAGGAGGAATGTGAGAGATAAAGGATGAAAGCATAATGAGAGCAATGAAATGATAGAAATCAGAAGAAATATAGCTATGAAACATATAGATCCTGACTAAGAGACAAGAAGAAGGAGAGTAAAGAGAAAGTGTCATTCAATGCAACATGAGCATGATGAATGGCTAATACAGGAAAGGTGGCAAGCGTTCATGTAGGTGATGTGTCTAATCTTTGTGGGGCCACCATTATCAGCGCACATCAATAACCTTCACACAGGTAACATGAGCAACCTGCAATTTGTCATCATGGTCAAAGGACTAAAATCATTCACTCAAAAGTTTTAACGCCAAAGAAGCGTGATGAGTATGGGATCACGTGCTGATCTGCTTTCTCTGCATATGTTGTTTTTATTTTCATCATCTGAATTATCTTTTTTTCCCCAGCCAGTCCACAACGCATGGCTATCCAGCACTGAAGAGCAAACTGTTGAACAGCAAATCAAGATAATCCAATGTCAACAAAATTACCTAGACCCACCCACAATTACCAGCCACTAATGATACATTTACCTTAACTTCTACTAATTCTTCTGAAAAAAAAAAAAATCACAAGTCTGCAGGTTGATGTGTTTGTGCTCATTATTGTGTTCCCTCTCTCGCTTACATGTCAACACACTGTAAAATCCCATTTTTTGAAATATCATTCAGCCTCTTTCTCTCACTTTTTGTGTCTCCCTTCCATCCGGCTCAGATGAGCAGCTCCAGTAATGATGTACTGTGGATACGTGTCTGCCGGAGTGACAAGGCTCATTTTTGTTCTTAGTGGAGGAGCCCCAACATCTTGTAATGGCAAATTAGCCCAGTGAATTGGAACAAACAGCAGTGACAGACATTACAAACTACTCAATTACTGTCTGGACACAAGCAGGCTCGGCTATTTAATAGGCGAGATGGAGGATAATCAATGGGCATTGGACGCACTAGGATGGGTGTTTAGGGACAGCAGATCAGGTGGAAAGTAGAGCCATGACGAAGTCAATATTACCACCACCACCTCATGCCAAAATTTATTCTAATGATTCTTATAGCAGAGTGGAGTGAGGAAAAGAAATTAGGTAAGCACAATCTCCATCATGTCTTATATTCCTACATAAACATACAGTACATATAAAGTGTGCCAGAAGACAGAAAGATGTCTCAGTAATAATAATAAACATAGTACAGTCCATGCAAAAATATGCATTATAAAAAAAAAGATCCATCGCTCCTTCCGCTCTCTTCAGTTGAATGCATGGCTCACTGAACCTGCCTCAGTGCCTTACTGCTTCACTGAGCATGCTGCCAGAAAATCGGCCAATTAACAAAGCCAAGGGCCCAGGATCCCCAAGCAAAAAGGGGAAAATAGCAAAAAACAGTTAAGCTCATCACAACAAAACTATCAACACTGGCACGGTGTTGCAGCCCAAGACTGACACACATGGGCAAAAGGAGACAAATAGATATAGACTCAGCTATGGACATGATGGAGCACTCCACATACACAGAATTGGGCAGCTGAGCCTGGAAGGTATGTGGGGAATTGGCAGGAATGTTTGTGGTGCACTGTGGGTAATATACCGTAAGCAACCTTGAAGTTATGAAAGCATGTTAGACAACATCAAAAGTGTGTTTAAACTAATGTCCAAATAAATGTAAAGCTAAATGATAATGCTGAAAGCTTTTACTTCAAGAAAATAGATTATATATTCTAATGAATGAAATGAAAGTATGTAAGTGAATTTTAGAAACCTGCACTCACACTGGCTGAGAGAATTCGGGAGGCTCATCGTTGACATTGGCCATACGCAGGCGTACCGTAGCTGTGCCTGTCCGCGGCACCTCGCCCTTATCCACGGCCATTACCACAAACTCATACAAATGGTTGGGGCGTTCATAATCCAGAGCGCCTGCCGGGAAGATAGTGCCATGGGGGGAGATGATGAAATCAGAGCTCAGTGTGTAGTAAGTGATGTCAGCATTCTGCTCCGAGTCACAGTCACTGGCTGACACTACGGCAGAGACAGAGATAGAAGAAGAAGAGAGAGAAAGAGAAAAAAAGACAGGAGAGAAAGAGAGAGGAGGAAGTAGAAGAGTGAGAGAATGGAAGAAATAGAAGAGAAGAGAGGTAGAGTGTGATGAGAGTGAACAAGAGAAAATTGTGCTCATAGACTAACAGGATTAACATATATTTGAGCTTCCTTGAGAAAATAGATAGGCTATATGCAGTTTCCACCTGCGTAAGTAAGATTTGCCTATAACAAAGTGAATCTGACATGCAATCAAAAGGTCTCAGGCTGAGAGGTTCATTGCATTCGACAAGTATAGCTGAACACAAATAGGCCATGGGCCTTTTTTGTATACTACTCAGAATGAAAAGCTGCACACACAGCAGTCACTTTGTGAGTTGACGCCCTGAGAAAAAAAAAGAAAAAAGAAAGAAAAAGAAAAAAACTGAGGTAAACATTTCTTGATTCTAGGGATAGTTTTCCTGATTCTGCACTAACAGAAGCAGATTTTTTGCTGAATTTCAGATGATAAATTATGGGCTTCTGAGATGTGCTTTATTTACAACTTCATGGCATAAAAGGTTAGATGTTAACAGCTGTCATTAAACACTGAGGCTCAGCAGAAATCTACCATTTAAGCCAAATATCTGCTATATGTGCATAAAATGTTGGTTTAAAGTGGCCAGCAGAATAGTGCAAGCTAACACTTTATTTTTTGATAACACGTATTTAATATGATCAAAAACAGAATCTGGCTGATGTTCCTGTGGGAGCTTTCAAAAGAATAAGTTATTACTATCAACAATAACTTATTATTTCATATATTAAAAACTAGTCTACTTGTACCTCAAAGAGACCTCATTCCACTCCTGTTGTCGTGACCATATTAAGTTTCAAAAATACCACACATCGTCTCTTTTGGGGATCAAATCAACTAACTGACAAAGCATCTCTGTGTGTGCTCTCTAATGTGTAGGTTGATCAAGCTGGCTTGTAGTACATGCTTTAATCTGCAATTCTGATGTCCATAAGGGATTCTGTGCCTCAGGGTTGAATAAGATTACACTGTGCTTGGGATTTAAAACCCGCAATTTTAAATCCAATCAATTTCCCTAACATGAACATCAAAATTCAAAATTATTCAATCATTCATTTCACAGAGATTATGTTGTCACTTTGAATTGTGAATTTAAGGGTCTCTTGTTACATGACAGGACAGCATTCCACAGTCATGCAGATTCTTGGCATGTGGGTAGGATATGTAGGAGACAACTGTTTGGCATTTAAATCTTAAAGCCTCTGTATACCACCACAATGGATTTGAAATGAAGCAATCAAGATGGGATTGAAGTGTAGACTTTCAGCTTTAATTCAAGCGGTTTAAGAAAAATATTGCATTAACCATTTAGGAATTACAGTCAATTTTTAGAGTCCCTCCATTTTCACAGGCTCAAAAGTAATTGGACAAACTAACAATCATAAATATTAGGATTATTTGTAATACTTGGATGCAAATTCTTTGCAGTCAATGACTGCCTGAAGTCTGGAACCCATGGACATCACCAAATGCTGAGGTTCCTTCCTTGAGGTGCTTTGCCAGGCATTTACTGCAGCTGCCTTCAGTTGCTGCATGTTTGTGTGTCTTTCTGCCTCAGGTTTTGCCTTCAGTAAGTGAAAAGCATGCTCAATTGGGTTGAGATCACTGGATATTTAAGAACATTTCATTTCTTTGCTTTAAGAAGCTCTTAGGTTGCTTTCGCAGTACGTTTTGGGTCATTATCCATCTGTACTATGAAGCACCATCCTATCAGTTTTGCAGCATTTGACTGAATCTGAGCAGAAAGTAGAGCTATATACACTTCAGAATTCACTCTGCTACTTCTACCAGCAGTCATATCATTAAAAAACACCAGTGGCCCAGTTCCATTCACAGCCATAACACTGCCTCCACGTGTTCGAGAGATGATGTGGTATGCTTTGGATCATTAGACCTTCCTTACCTTTTCCATATTCTTCTTTTCCCATCATTCTGGTATAAATTAATCTCACATCAGAACTGGTCAGGCTTTTTTTTTTTTTTTTAAGCAAAGTCTAATCTGGCCTTTCTGTTCTTGAGTATTACCAGTGGTTTGTATCTTGAGGTAAAGTGTTTGTACTTACATTCATGGAGACATCTCTTAATTGTAGACTTTGACAATGATACGCCTACCTCCTCTAGAGTGTTCTTGAGTTGGCTAGATGTTGTGAAGGTTTTTTTTTTCCTTCATCCACTTTAGTTGTCTGCAATGGCCTTCCAGGCATTTCAGTGTTGCTGTGCTTGCCAGTGCATTCTTTCTTCTTAAGAATGAACCAAATTACTCATTTAGCCACTCCTAAAGTTTCTGCTATATCTCTGATAGGTCTGGGTTTTTTTTGTTAGTTTTTTTTTTTCAGCCTAATGATCATCTCTTTCACTTGCATTGACACCTCTCTTTGGACCACATATTGAGAGTTCCCATGAACAGCTACCAAATATAAATTCCACACTTGGAATCAACTCCAGACCTTTTATCTCCTTAATTTGTCATGAAATAAGTAGGAAACAGGCCACACCTGGCCATGAAACTGCTTAACAGTTAACTGTCCAATTACTTTTGAGCCTGTGAAAATGGAGGGACTCTATAAAAAATTACTGTAATTCCTAAATGGTTAATGCAATATTTTTATTAAACCTCTTGAATTAAAGCTGAACGTCTACACTTTAGGTGTGGATTGACTGTATGTAACAGCACAACTGTCACTGGCAAATTGCTGTGGTATAACAGGAATGAAACACTTTGGGATGTACAGTTATTGGAATAAACTCCACGGCAGGATCACACCACCTGGTCATGTTTTATTCCTTATATTAGATTTGTGTAAGGAGAACATTTAACATTTATGAACATGCCAGTGTATTAGTGCATTTGTGTTCAAGAGAAAGAAAAATAAATGAGATCTTCTTGAATCATTAATTTTATAGAGATTATGTTATCAGAATGAATTTCAAATTTTGGGCACATTGTATGTATTCAAGGTGCAAATACATAACAGAGATCCACAAACAGTTACTTGATTCTCAGCAAGTAGGCTAGAGGAAATCAATGTTCAGCATCAACTACTTCACTGCTGCATATACTGTAACTGTAGTAATGACTCCACATTACAGTCAACCCAGTGTGTCTCCAAATAATTACTGGCAGATGTACAGCAACTGCGCTCAATTCCAAATTCCAATAAATATAATTTATCCAAAATATATTCAAGCCAAGATTTCTACTGCACTTCTACTTCAATTGCCTATGACATTAGTTCTCGGAATCTTAGCAAAACTATGTATATACATAGTTAAGTCAATGTCATGTGCATCACAGGCCACATTTTGATTATCTCCCATGAATACATGTAGGTATAATCCTTGAGTACCAGAGACTCCTCTGACTGTATAATGTGCTCCAAATTCTCAAACAATAATGTATGCTTGTCATCTCGCTGGGTTCAATCTGGTCCTCTCATTCCCAGCGCACTAATCCTACAGACAGTTTTCTAATCTTCGTGCCTGCTCTTTAATAAATCACTACAAGATGCAGCCCTGAGAATAATAACTGCCATTTCTGCAAAAATGTACAGAAGGAAGAGTTCCCAGCGGAGGTTAATCAGATATTACTTGCATGTAAGAAATTAAAATAGGAACAATTTTGCTTTGAAATATGAGATTTGCAAGTTTGTATATTTAATTTTTTTTTTTTTTATATCTATGTGGAATTCATATTTCATCATCTCAATTATTCAGAGTAGATCCTTTCTGCAGATGCTTTTATATGACATTTCCTGCTCATTCATTACAGATGTTTGACTAATAAACTGTCTGAAAATGAACTGCACCTTCAGCTGCTGTTCTGAGGTTGCTTAATCGAAGCGTAAGGAATATTTTGAGCTTGGTGGATAAGCTGCGGGAAGCCTGCTCGCCCTGCACACAGATACCGGTTCAGCTGCACCTGCTGAGCACAGCCAGGACATCTGCCGTACATTTCTCTGCTTCACCTTCTTTAATCTGCCAGCAGTCTCTTAGTTAATCTACCAAAATGTCTGCCAAAAGCTTGTTTTCCACAAGTCACAAAAAAAAAAAAAAAAAAAAAAAAACTTTAGACACCAAATCTGGTTTGTTTGCAGAAAGTACTTTGCACATTGTTGGGTCTGAATTTGCCACTTGTTTCTGTCTCTTCAGCTTTTGTTTTACTTTGCAGTCTCACTCACTCCCCACCCCCTCACTCTCTTTCCCTCGCGTACAAGCAGTGATGTGCCAGCAGCTGTTCTCTCTCCTTGTTTCATGCACATACCTGTTTACATCAGGCTATCAAGCTCTTCTATGATTCTTATTGCCTCAGGCTACTGTGTGGTATAAGTGCACTTGTAAGACTGCGAGATTGAATGAATGTATTCCAAGATTCACCATGCAATTTACAGACAAGGAAGTGACCCTGTGAGAACATGTAGCTGATTGTTCAAAAAAATAAATAATCATATAAAAATAATAAAATAAATAAGACATAATATTTATTTTATATTACTGAGCTTAAAGTTAGGGTCTTGGATAACAAGCAACTCAATTAAAAATGCCTCACAAACAAAGAACAATTGTGTGTGTGTGTGTGTGTGTGTGTGTGTGTGTGTGTGTGTGTCTGCGTGTGCGTGTCTGCGTGTGCCTGCGTTTTTCAAGCACGTGTAATTATATCTCAGTTATGGGAGAGTTCTTCTAATGACTCAGATAACCATAACTTTCATTGGGAGCGAGATGAAAATCCAATTCAGTTTAATCATTTCAGCCATCAATAATACCACATCCAGATAATTTAGGCGAGTTGAAAATGGTTTTAATAAATTGTTAGAACAATAGTTATGTCACAATAATTGGGATAAAAGTACTTACTTTTAAACAACTAGACTGGTGAGTACTTACCCCTTAAATTAAACATAATTAGAAATATACAATTTGGTCAGCAGGAATGTAACCTGTTTCAGTTCATTTCTAAGAGCAGCCCTAGACTTAACTGAAAAAAGTAGCACCAAAATGCATAGTCATATTTATTATAATAATATAGTCGCTTAGCCCCCGGGGTTCCCAGAATTGACTCTGGATCCATCATGACCCTAACCAGAATAAAGCAGTTACTAGAGATGAAGGGATGCATTTTTAACAGTAATTCTATACACGTCAGACTTTTTGCAGTTTTAAAACATTATTACAATAACTAGTTCTTTCACTGAGGTTCTGAACATGGTATTGTATGTTACCTACACTAGAGATTCTTAAACTTTTTTTCTATCTGGAGACCACTTTAACTGAGAAGTTAGTTAATAAAATAACTGTAAAATAATAATAGAATAATACAAAAAATCTTAAATAAACCCTATAGTACAAATTAATTTAATAAACATGATTTAAATGAACAATATTTTTTGTCTCTTTATTACAACCATATCGTTTTATTCCTGAATTTTCCACATAAAGGACACATTAAGTCCAAGCTGACGTTAATTTATAGGTCTGTTCGTTTTTGTGTTATTGTGTTTGGATTAAACCCGTTCAATGTGACCAGAAAAACTCGCTTATATAAGAACACAGTAAATATAATAACTTTGATTATGATGGGTTTCCACTGCTGGAACTAAATTAAAAATATCACAAACCCCCTGCCTGTGATTCACAGACCCCTGGGTCCACATTGAGAACCACTTCATCTACAAATCATAAATGAAATTAAATTAGCAATCATAAATTAATTTTAACAATGAGAATGAGGAGACCAATTCACAAACACAAACACATTCACACAGTAATGTAGCTACCACAGGTAATATTGGGAATGGCATTAAGCAGAGTGCATGTGAGAGGAAATGACCTCATGTCATAGTTAATCAATCTAATTTACAAAGACCGGTTGGTTAGCAGTTATTGCTTGTCTGTCTGATATCACACCATACTCACTTTATAGATCCTACTTTGGAAGTTTTGCAGTCTCAATCAAATGTACAGTGAAGAATATTAGCTTTACTCATGAACTCCCAGTAGGTTAGTGCCCAAACTATTTGGCCTAGCTAGTACCCAATAACCATAATTTAATTTGCTATTTGTATATATGAAATATGAAGAAGAGCACTATTTCAGACATAGAGTGAGGGCTATACCTGTGAATTTAGCATTAGCATTACAGCTGTTTAAAAAAAAAACAAAAAAAAAACACCAACAACAAAAAGTTTTCACTTGTTCTTTCAACTGTAAGCCATTTTGGATACAAGCATAAATGTAAATGTAAAGGAACTGTCAGCATGTGAAAATCATGAACCTATTCTTGTCAGGTTACTGAATAAACATTTGTATATATGTTACAACAGCTCATGGTGTGCATCAGCTGAAACCCCCCACCCCCAACACACACACACACAGCCCCAACCACTTCCCCCCTCAAACACATCCTGATGGGCTTTATGTTAGTGCTCTGCTGAGTGAACTCCATTAATTATCTGAGTATAAAGCCTTACCTTGAAGCAGAGACGTTGCTGTCGTTACTGTTTCTGGGACGCCTTCTTTGCTATAAATGGACTGCAGGAACTCTGGAACACAGTCATTCTCGTCCGTGATGATGACACGTACCTGATGCACATGGGAAAGCGGGAAAGAAATAGAAATGGTGATGACGGAGAGTGAAAGCAGACAGGAAAAAAAAAAACAAAGAAAAAAAAAGGGAAAAAGACCAAACATCTTCAATCAATGATTTGTGTTTTGAGCCTCACAATGGGGTGCATATGATCCATGGCACAGTGAATCGAGGAGATAAAAAGGAAAAGGGATTAGAAGAAAAATGGTGCAATGGGACAATCTTACAAAGTTCTAGTGAAAGACACTGATTGTGTTGGGGATAGGGGACGAGGGAGCACACAGGAAGGATTTGGCAGTAATTGTCCCGATTTCTTACCATACACAGGAAGCTATTTTGGCTAGATTGCCCTTTCAGCAGTAACCCTACCAAATTGAGCTACCTTGGTGAAATGGTACGAATATTCTTTTTAGGGAAAAGGGTGAAATCACTTGATTTTTACCTTGTGATACTTTTCTCTTCCCAGCTTTTTCTGATACTCCATATACTAGTAAGTCAGCACCCAGCATTGTAGTATTAAGTATTAATTACAATACAGTAAAGTAGCATACAGTACAGTGATGATAATATTAAGTACTAACATTAATAATTATTCCAAACCTTTTTCCGACCAGTAATTTAAGAATTCAATACCAAAACAAAACATCGCAAGGCATTCCAAACCTTAAAACCATTTCTTCCCACATACTCAGTATGCAAATATGAAGTGAATTGCTAGTGTTTCTGAGCTTGACAGCTGAGTTTGCATAAACAGTGTAGCAAAGCCTTGACTCATTTAAGTTGAAGATAAAATTAAGAAAAAAAAAATGCACTCAGCTGAAATCAGCAGTTTGAATTTTACACCACTGGTGAGAAATAAAATATGCATGGAATTTTATTCATTAAGTAGATGCTTTTATCCAAAGAAACATACAATTGAGCTGAGCAGATGCAGGTTAAGGGCCTTGTTCTAGGGCCCAACAGTGGCAGCTTGGCAGAACCAGGATCTGATCTCACCTTTCTGACTAATCGGTATTCAAGAGCCCAAACCACTGTGCCACCCCTTCATACAGTATATATACCACAGGATATGAGTGAGCTATTCAGGATTGAGTCCCGTACCAAGATACAATATCTGGGGTTCTGGAAAAATTTTACACTGGAATTGAATATACTCTTGCCTGGGTGGTTATGATGGCTTCCGTCTCTCAGATCTCAGCAGCAGTGTTTTGAAGAGTGTGTAATGAAATCTCAAGTCCCAGCGTGCCTCAACAACAGCCCTGCCCTCAGCAGCAGTGTTTTGTCTCGCCTGAATATTAACACCTGCAGTCATATCCCTGCTAACTGAAGACTTTTTATAAACACACTCAAGGTGTCGCACAGCATTACATGTCCCACGTGCACTTGTGCTGCCATTTCCTAGTACTTCATTTATATGCTCCCAGTAATTCTAGTTATATTGTTTGCATGACCTAAGTTTAATCTATCTGTTTGATACTCCTCTAGTTCAAGTTCTTTTGTATTCCGTGTTTAACATTTTCATTTCCTTATCACTCTCCTGGTTTAAAGACTAAGCTTTCTAGTCAGTCTAGTTTCTAAGCTTTCTGGTCTTTGTTATAGCAAGCCAGGTAAATGGTTAGCCGTTACAGTTCAAGAAAGGAAACGTGGCTTTATTGTTAAATTTCTTAACTGCGATCTACAAGCACATCGTTTTTGGTTCCTTCCAAGCCCCTCCCCCAACCCACTCTCAATCACACTGCTGCTGACTTCTTGATTCTGATTGGACAGAAAGTGATAATTCACTTCCTTTAACAGAACGGCTCTTACACGTAGTGACAGCTGCAGTAAATCCCACGTGTAAATTACTCTGTCTGTTTCGATGCGTTACGTATTTAATGTTTATAGTAGCCCACTAATTCATAGGAACAGCTTAATTTAGTTGCTAATTTCCAAAAAGATTGATTAACATTGTAAAGGATTACTAATTACAAAGATATTACATCACCTGGAGTTTCTGCATATAGTATTAGTCAGTATATTATAAGCTAAAGCACCAAGCGTTTATTTTTCTTAATATGTCTTTCTATAGTTTCGTTCAATATGCTTTTCCATGAAAGATAAGGTGCTCTGTATATTTTCAGTATACTGAACATTTGTTCATGTATTACTGTTGTCACTAAAGGAAGTGTGTAGGAGTATGTGTGAGAGAGACAGTGTGTCTCTAAAGCCCATGGACAGTTGCTTAGTAACTTTCAAAACAGCAGAGATCAAAATAGGCTGAGCTCCTCCAGAAACGACCAGGCACCTAATAAGAGATCGCTGTCTGAAGCATCACTCTGAAGTCTTTCTCTAACAAGTCCATAACTCATCAAGCATCATAAATACCTTTAAAAGAGAATGAATAGGAAAGAACAAGGCCTCAAGCTCTTTGTGATAGGATAAATACATTTGTGATGACAGTCAGATGTGACATGACCTGAGAGGAGGAACAAAAGTATGTAGGATGAAGGAAGAGTTGTAGTATAGATCATGGTCCGACTTTCTCTCTCAGTCTGTATTTTTTTTTTTCCTTTAACCTCAAGACTTCAGTTCACAGATTGGACAGATCTAAGGAACAGCTGCCCGTCATTTCATTGCCCTGTACTGCACTTATCAAGGCCTCTTGGTGTTTGCAGTTGAGTGCACTGGCATTGTTTTGTGCCATCCTCTTGCCCCACCACATGTCTGTGTGCTTGACTGACTCACCTTAGGACTGGAAAGTCCTATGGATCACTGAGCAGCACAGATCGTGTCTTGCCAAAGCAAGATGTGAGATTCAAGGGTTATGTTGTTGTTGGAGGCATGCATGTGACTATCAGTCACAGATTTAAATCATTGCCATTGCACTTTTTTTGCAGTGTTATCCTCAAATTCAGCGACAAATTTAGACATTTAGACAATAACCTGGCTTTAAATGGATAAATTCCATGAACATGATCTGCTTTCCATTAAATTAATCATTTGCAAACTTGACAGAGAAAATTTATGAAAGGTTAGTTGGACCAGATTAGTTGGACCAGAATTGCTCTATAATTTGAAAAAAGAGAATTTATTCATTTGTTAATAATTACTTAATCAATTATTAATTTTTGACATATACAGTAAAGCTGTAAAACCATATGCTTTAATATAATATTGTTGCTCTTTTTGTTAAACATAATCCACCAAAACCTCATATAAAGAAAGTGCCTATAAGATAAAATAAGCAATAAAATAGGGTCATGCTTCAGTTAAACTGTATAGAAACCTACTCTCATCCATTGATGTAAGTTTTAATACAGTCTTCCAGGCTGCACTCCGTGACCAATTGTTGTATTATATAAAGTCTTACATCAGTGGGTGATATGGGCTCTCAAGAAACTTTGAATGGTAAAATTCTATAAAAGTCTTGCAGAGAAATGAGCCATCAAGAGTCATATACGAGGGCTGAAAGTAGGGTATGCAGTAGACTTGAAGGGTTCATTTGAACCACAATTTCTATAGACCAGATCCATCACTTTGAGAAAGACATCAAATTGTTCAGGGAATGAGTGCTTCCAATAAAGTGTGAATGTGCAAAGCAGTGAAACTGACTGTCAGACTGGTTTTGAATACAAGAAGGAAAGGTCTTTTTCAGTGATGATAGCTATCTATTCAATGACATGGTGTAAAGACACAGGAGTCATAATCACCATGAGAAAGAAAAAAAAAAAAAAAAAACAAAGCTTTCAGACACATACTGAATGAGCAAGGTTAAGCAATGACATGACTGTGGCGACTCATATTGAGTTAAAGAAACAGTCCAGCATCCATCAGCCTCCAGATTAGGGGCAAATGCTACAGGCAATAATTACGAAAAATAAAAAATCTGAGATAAAACTGAGAAAAAAAATGATATCCGTTTACTAAAGAATGTGTTTTTTTTAGTTTTTGTGGAAATTTTACATTTTGTGTGAAAAAGTTTTTTTTTTGTATTTTTGTATTTAATGTTTTCATTAATTCTTCAAACTAATTTATTAATTCTTTTTTTAATTAATCTGTATCTGTATAATCTGGCCTTTTTGATATAGGACTACCTTTTCAGAGGGACGAAATGGTGGTTATGCATAAAGTTCCCTAATTTTGGATAGTACATCTACATAAGAACAGTTTTGCTAAGACATTCTCTTGTGTTTGGTTTGTGTTTTAAATAAAAAAAAAGTCAATGCAAACTTTTACTAATAAGAAAGCATCAGTTCTTTGCTCAGTTTTTATTTATAGTTGCTTTTATTTATTTACTTACTTACTTACTATTTATTTATTTATTTATTTATTTATTCATTCATTCATTCATTCATTCATTCATTCATTCATTCATTTACTTACTTATAAAGTTGTATACTTTATAGAATATTTGAAATATTTACTGATCTCCCCAACATCTGTCCTTAGATTGGCATTATACGTGATTTCCAAGACAACATGTTCCCTTTTATTTTGTTAGTACAGGGAAATGTATTGTAAAATTGTTTATTACTGATGCGACAGACAGAGATTAGGTTGAACAACTCTAAAGTATTCAACATGTACTCAACTGCATCATGACCAAAATACCTGTCCTTTTGGTCACTGACTTGATTTGGTGTTCTTCTTTTCAGAGACATACTAGCCTTGGTTCTGCTAAGCCTCACCTCTGCAGCACTGCTCAGGCTCTCCTTGTTCTCGCTGGCTCTCACGAGCAGCAGGTAGCGGTGCTGATCAGTCTCATAGTCAAGACTGTGGGTCAGGCTGATCTCTCCACTCTCCTGATCAATGCTGAACAGGCTGCTGGGGTTGATAAGCAAGCTGTAGCTGATCAGCTCCTTCTGGAAAGACAACGCCGGAGTGACCAGAAAGCTGGAGAAGAAACAGAGAGAGAAATGTTACAACGAGGATGAAGGGTCAAAGCTACAACCTGGTGAAATGAAAGTGTGTATAAAAATGCTGCCTTATAAAACGAAGTTTCTATCCAGGTATAAAATGAAAGAAAATCTCTCTCCCTCAACAAGTATGTCATTATAACTTCCCGCAGTGTCGATGGAAGAGTACACATTTTGCAAATTGAATTTGACAAAGATAACCCTGTAAGCAAACATTATCCATTTATCCCAAAGAGTATCATGGTAACAGCACCCAAGAGGAGCCTCTGTGGGGAGTTCTGTGAACCAACTTGTGCTGGGACACTTAATCATAATCACTACAGACCTGAGGGCATAAACAAAGCCCACAACCATCATTTCTCCAATAGATTACAGCCTAAAACAATCAGTAGGTACAGACTGAAACTGGTGATGAAAGTCTTGAGACTAATCAGACAGCAGCCAGACAACAGCAACATGGCTGCCCATATGATCTGCATCAGTTATAGACATAAGGAGAAGTGAGAGAGGGATGGAGTCAGATCGAAGGAAGGAAGATGAGAGGAATAGTTGGTTACAGCTAAATGGAGGGATTGCAGGCATGTGGTTTACTGTGTGTTCATTCATATTTTGTTTTGAAATGGCAAAAGAAAAAGCATATGCAATCATGATGTTCAAAACAGTTATTGGCTTTAAAAACTAAATATTACAAAAAGCTCTCCATTGCTTGCTTTTCATTATTTCTGTTTCGTTTTTGGGCTAAAATTAATTAACGATCTTGAATAACCCATATATGTATCAGCAATTACTGGGCAGCTAGTAGCAAGAAGAGGGTGATTAAAGATTAGCGCCTCATATGGATCACGCTGTGCATTTTAAAAATAGAAAGTGGGTAATGGTAAAATAGGATGACATGGCAGGTGAAAACATCAGCAGTATTTTCCAGGAGCTGTTATTTAAGAATAATTTATCACCCATACGTAGATTCCTTTTTCATCACCTCTTTTATGAATTTCCAGAGTGCACATCTTAACCCGAGAACCGCCCTTAGAAGAGCCTACTTCCAGGTCAACTCTGGTCACACTGAAATGTACTACAGTGGTCATTCTTTTCATAGTTGGATTCTTGAATATTTCATTATTATCCTTTGTGTGGTGAAACAAGAAGAAACAATTAAAAATAAATAAATAAATAAAAAATAATTATAGCAGAAAAGAATTAATTTCCTATGCTAGTGCATGCCAAGGGGAAAAAAAAAAGCTGTTTTCCCATCTTCCATCTGAAAAAAAAAAAAATGATTGAACACAACATACATGGGCCAATGTGTTTGCACATTATATACCTAAATGTGTCTGCTTACTTTTAGACCAAAATGACCCACCAAATACATCACCTGCAATGCCATAACGGATCCTTATGTGCCAAAATTCAACCATTTCTGGCCCAGATACCAAATGCCATTAAAGCTTTAATGAAGCGGCTTATAATTAGTCCACTTTGGCCCACTTGCCATTGACATATCTGGCCTAAATTCCACCATATCTGGACCAAAAATGTCTGATATCTTCATTTCACAGTTATCTAAACATAAACAAATACCTTCCAGATGTTGCAAAATATTATGAATTTTCCATTTTAAAGGAAGTTATAGGAGGTGATGGTGTGAGTGTAATATCTGTGACACATGGTAAGTAAGGCAAATGCGAATAATGAGAAGCCATATTTCAGATTAGATTAGTTTATGTCGCCCAGCTGTAGGGATTGTGTTTCTTCTTGTGAAATGTAATTACAAATCAGCTCAGAGAAAACACAAGCCAAGGAAATTAATTGGATAAAGCCAGCATAGGCAGGGTAAACAAAGACAAAAACTTTCTACTTTTCGCCTCAGAAAAATACACAAGTAAACATAAATAAACCTAAGAAAAATGTACGGCTTCTCATTTTTGACTCCACAGTCATAAATACACCACTGTGAAAGCATGTGTGATGAGCACGACTATGCTGAATTAGCGTATGTCATACATGGTTAATGCATCTCATCATACAGCTGCACAAACAGAGCCATTAATGAGCCATGCATTGAGCACAGACTGTATGCTTCAGGGGGCAAAGATGAGTATGTCATTGCTATGATGATGAAGAGGATGATGAGCAATTTGTGACTGATATGGGGTAAACAATCAGTAGTTCACACAGTATGGGAGATTTTCTATGCATAATGGTAGATTAGTTTAGTTTGCATTTGTGTGTACTGTCATTACTCACGGCTGTCCCTCAAGTGTGTTTTCGGGTATGGATATTGTGTAGGAGGCATTGGTAAATTGTGGAGCTCGGGGTCCTGCTACCACAGAAAGGATGGCAGGAAGACTGCGACTCCCCAGACGGTCAGCAGCCATAACGGTCAGTAAATATTCTCTGTCCCTCTGCAGAGGCAGACCCGTGGTCCGCACATGACCCGTCTTTCTGTCCACATCAAATCGGCCATCACCTCCTACAATAACAGTATTTTACAGTATTAGAGTACAGTACAGTAAACTGCAGTGCATTAAGTCACTAATTCACTTTTTCATTTATCCACGAGTCAGATTATCTCAAGACACATATCAAAAGATGAGAATCAGACAATCTGTATTTAAAGGAAGACTCCACCATGAAATATTAAATATTTTTAATACTGAAATATTTGTGATGTGTTTAGCAATTCTGGGGCAAATCTTTTGGTTGGTGCTGTATTTTCGCTGGCTTGAGAAGTTAGTGGATGTCTGCTGTTCTGGCGTCACAGGGACATTGCTAGCACAGTTTCAATGCCATTTAACAGGAGAAAAAAAGACTTTAAACAATCTCAAACATAAGAGATAACAGGCAGGTATCACTGTTAGCTCCTAAAAACAAAAGTGAAAAAGTAAAAAGTGCTTCTTTTTTCACTCAGCATTTTCCAGCTATGTTCCATGTTATATTAATGAAAACTTGAATATAGAAGTACCGGAGCAGCAAATGCTTGACTATAAAATGCAGTTGTTTTGAATTACGACACAGAATCGGCTCAGCTACAGCACGATCTAGGAGATCAGAAGCACAATGGCATTGATGCTGGTATTAGCATGAAAGTTGAAGCTTTGGAAGCTGTTTGAGCAGAGTGTACAGATGAGGAGGTGAGAGAGCTGGACAGACTAAAGGACTAAGCGCTTTAGGTAGAGAAGAAGCAAAGACTAAATCCCACTGGTGTCACTATCAAAGGTATTTGAACGGCATTGTGGGAAACAATTATGCAACCTGAAAAATAGGTCAATGTGTTAAAAAAAAAAGATCTGAAAAACTACAAATGTCAACCCAGAATTTCATTACAAAATAATCCTGGATGTCATTGAAGCTCACAAGTTAATTATAAAGATAAATATGCAAGTTGTTCAGGGTGGGCTACTGTTGGTCGAAGAAGTAGAGGAGGGAGGAGAGTGCATAGACAGAGAGAGAAGCGGAAAGGTAAGAGTGTAGGACTGAGAATAGGAACTCTGAATGTTGGTACTATGACAGGGAAAGGTAGAGAGCTGGCTGATATGATGGAGAGAAGGAAGGTGGATATACTGTGTTTACAGGAGACCAGGTGGAAGGGTAGCAAGGCTCATAGTATAGGAGCAGGATTCAAGCTGTTTTATTATGGTGTGGATAGTAAGAGAAATGGGGTAGGTGTGGTCTTGAAGGAGGAGTTTGTGAGGAATGTTCTGGAGGTCAAGAAAGTGTCAGACAGGGTGATGAGTCTGAAGTTAGAGATTGAAGGGGTGATGTTGAATGTTGTTAGTGGTTATGCCCCACAGGTAGGTTGTGAGTCAGAGGAGAAAGAGAGATTCTGGAGTGAATTAGATGAGGTGATAGAGAGTATTCCCACGGGTGAGCGAGTGGTAATAGGAGCAGATTTTAATGGACATGCTGGTGAGGTTAACACAGGTGATGAGGAGGTGATGGGCAAGTTTGGAGTTAAGGAAAGGAACCTTGAAGGACAGATGGTAGTGGATTTTGCTAAGAGGATGGACATGGCTGTGGTTAACACTTAGTTTCAGAAGAGGGAGGAGCATAGAGTGACTTACAAGAGTGGAGGTAGGAGCACACAGGTAGACTACATCCTATGTAGAAGAGGCAGTCTGAAAGAGATTAGTGACTGTAAAGTGGTAGTGGGAGAGAGTGTAGCCAGACAGCATAGGATGGTGGTGTGTAGGATGACTTTGATGGTCTGTAAGAGGAAGAGTTCAAAGATAGAGATAGAGAAGAAAACCAAATGGTGGAAGCTGAAAAAGGAATGTTGGGAGGACTTTAGACAGAAGTTGAGGCAGGCTCTGGGTGGTCAGGCAGTGCTGCCAGATGACTGGGAAACCACAGCAGAAGTGATCAGGGTGACAGGAAGAAAGGTGCTGGGTGTCTCATCTGGAAGGAGGAAAGAAGATAAGGAGACTTGGTGGTGGAATGAGGGAGTTCAGGATAGTATCCAGAGGAAGAGGTTAGCCAAGAAGAAGTGGGACATGGACAGGACTAAGGAGAATAGACAGGAATACAAGGAGTTACAGCGCAGAGTGAAGAGAGAGGTGTCTAAGGCCAAGCAGGAGGCATATGATGAGTTGTACACTAGGTTAGACACTAGAGAAGGACAGAAGGACTTATACAGGTTAGGCAGAGGGATCAAGATGGGAAGGATGTGCAGCACGTTAGAGTTATTAAGGATAGAGATGGAAGGGTGCTCACAAGTGAAGAGAGTGTACAGAGGAGATGGAAGGAGTACTTTGAAGAGCTGATGAATGAGGAAAATGAGAGGGGAAAAAAGAGTAGAAGGGGTGACCTCAGTGGAACAGAAAGTAGATAAGATTAGAAAGGATGAAGTCAGGAAGGCTTTGAAGAGGATGAAGAGTGGAAAGGCAGTTGGTCCTGACGACATCCCGGTGGAGGTCTGGAAGTGTCTAGGAGAGGCAGCAGTGGAATTTTTAACTAGTTTGTTTAACAGGGTTTTAGAGAG
>CM040999.1:8537683-8559754 GCA_022985145.1 Pangasius djambal
TTGACACTGACAGAACTTTATAGTCAGTTGTCTTTGATTGCAAGAGCAAAATTTGGCTGAAAATCATAAAGCAGTCTAAAGCTGACTTTAGCTTGAAGACCATCCATTTACTCAGCTGTTTGGACAGCTAGGGGACCGTTCATTCCACCACCTGGGTGCCAGTAAAGAAGAGACTTCATGCGTGTCTTCCTTGGAGCTTGCAAGATGGTGGGTCGAGTTGAGCTGTGCTATAGGCTCGTAGGGAATGTGTTGCAGAGCAGAGTTTAATAAGTGCACATTTTGCACCATATTTTTGTCTGACATTTAATCTCTCAATGTGCTAATTCTACCAATATTAGTTGATGACCCTAATTACTTAGAAGCTTAAAATCTAAGACCAAAATAAACCTCATTTCTTGTTTTTGAAGGCTTCAACTAGATCCCTTGTTTTTCAGTTCCACTATTCCTGCCATATGGACAAACTGTCTCACATCCCACAAACATGCTAACAACAGTGATTGGCTAGCATGGCACACAATATAACTGCACAATATTTAACACTCAGACCATATTCAAGGGTTCTCTGAAATCCAGAATTCTGCTATAGTGCATTATAATTGCACTTGCCTTTGTCACCTCCCTAGCTGAAGCCCAATCAGGACCTCATGCACATATTCT
This sequence comes from Pangasius djambal, assembly GCA_022985145.1. Lineage (NCBI taxonomy): Eukaryota > Metazoa > Chordata > Actinopteri > Siluriformes > Pangasiidae > Pangasius > Pangasius djambal. The sequence continues at coordinate 8,538,341 of CM040999.1, forward strand.
TGCCATCCCGATTTCTGCTGACAGAGGGAGGATTGAAGGCAATTTGCCACCCTCTGCATGGAGAACTCTTTCTTCCATTCAGAGCTCAGCATGCTAACTAACTTACATGATTCCCAAGTCTCTAGAGCTGGAGGGAAAAGCTGGAGCACAGCAAGAGCTCAGAGAAAGGAAGAGAGAGAGGGGGTGAAAAAAAATCAGAAAGAATGAGAGCAACGAGGGTCTACAGCTAATTAAATATTCTCCAATTCTCTCGAAGGATTACCAAGGGGTTATTTGTGCCTCTCTGGGATTGTGATTTTCATAATCGTATTACAACAGGGAAATTTTCCCTCTTTTCACATCAAATCACCAATTAAAGAAAACAACTGAAAAAGTGGGCCGCCAAACGGATGCAAATTATGAACAAATCATAAGTCATAACGTTTTCATTTTTTTATATAATTAAAAAGTTTAACAGCAACATCAGTGACCACAGAAACTGAGAAACACTTTCACATGAACACACAGCTTAACACATTAACAAGTGCAAACTCTGACACAAAAGCAGATCCACACGGATATTTCACAAGACTCAAAGAATGTAAATCTGTGAAAGAGCTAGATGATGCAGTAACAAAGACACAATGATTCTGGTGTTCTTTTGTACTTTTCTACTGTAATCATCTGTGCTTTTGACAAAGCACAGGTGTTAACACACCCAGAAGTGCCTTAAATTCCCTCAGACTGCAGCTTCTCAAGTGCCAGCTTGAAATTGGTGCTTATCGGGAAGGCTGTATTTGCAATGGGGTTTATTCTGAGAAGCTGATTCTGAGAAGAAGAAACTATTGAACATTTTGGATAATTTACCTCTCATTGACAATGTAGCAAGAGACTAATTTACTAAGAGAATTCAGCCCCTTCCTGTGCATTCATATTTACATTTATATATGTGGTAGGATAGTACAGTGATGCAGCAAGTAGCACCTCATGGCTGCAGGGTCCCTGAGCTCAGGTTACTGTCTGTGTAGAGCTTTGCATGTTTTGCTTGTGGGTTTCCTCTGGGTTCTCTGATTTCCTCCCACCTCCCAAAAACATGCCAGTAAGTGAACTTGCTAAGCTAAATTGCCCCTAGGTGTGAATGTGTATATGCATTGTGCCCTGCAATGGACTGACATCCAGGGAATATTGTCGCCTTGCACCTAGTGTTCCTAGGATAGTACATTTTTCTAGTAGCGATTGATGGAAAGGAGACACGGGAATCAGGCCAGAGCTGCAACCAATAAGAGTAAGCAAAGAGGAGAAAATCTGATGGACCTGGTAAAGCATTCTTGTTCCTGCTGTTTGATTGCAATTACCATATGAGATTGGTTCCTTCATTGTAACTTCGATTTGTACATAAAAATATACTAGATTACGCCCACCCATCCCTGACAACACCTGATTCTCTGCCAGGCTATTAGTTTAACTGCATTTCCGATTAATGAGGTGGCAATGAGGTAGAAGCAGAGGGTCATCGATGAACACTACACTGTTCTTAAAATAATGCATCAAGTTTTGCATTTGTTGTCAGCTGACTGGAAGCAAAATTAACACTAATTAATGGCTTTTATCGAGTCAGCTATTTCTGACACTGATGTGAGGGAAAAGAAGAACAATCTTGACAGTTAAATGGTATTTTCTAGATTCTGTCAAATCAATGTCTTCAGCTGTCTCAGCTTGGGGGGTGGGGGCTACATAAGTAATTGTATTTTTAATTGTGATGAGAATTCTGGCTTCCTCATTTAACTAAACATAACTGTCTAAATTAATTGTAAGCTTAGTTAATTGGGTAACTTTTGAGTAGCTATATTGAGTAGTATTTCTCCTTACAAATCTAAGCCTATTTCAAGACATTTTAGCTCATTACAGGCTTGGAATTGTGGTGTTCTTCTGGCAGATCATTTTGAAAACAGACTCTAGAAAAATGTCTTGAAATAGGCATAATAATATTTGTTTTAATATAATTTCAAAATGAGAAATATTAGACAAATTCACCCACTGTTGTGTCATGCATCACTGTAATATAGATTTGCTGTATGTTTCTCTGAAGCATTGCTGTAATATACCTGCTCTGCATTTGTTTAGTATTAATCAGTTTAGTTGTTTAATGTTACTTTTCTTTTTAAATGTACAGTATTTATGAATATTATTATGATGCATTATATATTATGAGTGTGTGAATGTGTGTGTTCATAGTGCCTTGTATTCTCGTTTTGTGCCCAGTGTTCCTGGGATGTGCTCCAGATCCGCTATGATCATGACCAGGATAAAGCAATTACTGAAGATGAATGAATGAATAAATAATAATCCTAAAGTTAAAGGTGTTTCCCACTTGCCTTTGGCCTTATATTGCTGGAGTTTGACAGTAAGTACGTCTCCCCTGTAATGCCTGTAATAAGAGGCTTAACCTATCTGGCCAATCCCTATTCTCTGATGACAGCCCTATCATTGCTCACCATTTGAGTTCAGTCTGGACCTGCCAGAACAGTGGAGCAGTGCTGTTTGACTTTCATTATTGTTTTAACCTAACATGAGAACACAAAAGGCCACTTCAGAGAATTGGGACAGACTGCACAGGCACAGGCTGGCTATATTCTCTCAGTAGGAGGCACTTATAGAAGGAAAGGGATGCTTGTTTCAGTGTTGAGCCTTTTACATATCTTGAGAGGGTTAGAGGATCGAGAGTTAATGGTGAACAGAAACTGTCCTAGTGTTATAGTTCATCTGGCTAGGAAGTGTCATCTTTTGCAAAAGGATGGACTTTCAGGCAAACAGAAACAGACTTATTCTTGCAGAATAGTGGCATCATTTGAACCTGTTACAGCTGATCACACCAATGTTAGGCTGAATTAATTAGCAACTTAATCATCTTTGTAGGCACTTGAGCCATGTGTAGGAAGTAATCACCATTATGCTTTTCCCTGACATGCTGTACTACATTACGACATTGCATCACTGTTGTGCTCATACAACACTATCTGATGACTTTCTCATGCCTCAGAAGACTGGGGGTCACTTGGCATATGCTCAGCTTTCCCGATTTAAAGCTCCATTTGCGGTCTCAGTGCAGGGCGTTGGACCAATTCTTTGCCTTTGCAAACACTGCACGCTCAGTGTAAAAGAGAGGGACTAAAGGAGATGGAGATAAGAAGGTTTAGATCTTGGAAGGATTGTGGAAATTAATTCCCTGAGCTAATGATAGAAGAGCTCTTTGAAAGAACTGAGGGGATGGTGCACAGTGTCTCTATCCCCTCAAAACGGCCTTTGAAACATTTTGGCACAGATGATTCTCCCATTGTGGATAGACAGGGAAAAAAAGGTTTCTTCTGCTCACCATTGATAAATAGAATATAAATGGAAGTATTATGTGAGACTTGTCTGTAATGGGGATATTCATTTGGGATGTTGACACTTATGAAAGGTCTTTCTTTCAGATCATGCAGCTGTAGTGCAATAGAATGTGATTCCAAGAAGAATGGTCTTTACTGCTTCTGAGTCATATTGTACTGCATACTGATCTCTGAGTCATATTTACTGAAATATTGCTTTACCTTATGGATAAATACTAATGACTGCTAACTGCATTAAATCATAGTGATACCCTATAGAGTTCCAGGCATGTGATTTTTCTGTTGCAGTTGCCACATTTGGGACCGAATTTCTGGATGTGCTTCACAAAGTGAACATAACTAGAGATGAAAGATGGCTAAAATTACTCCCCTTACTTCATAAGAGAATACATTGAACTTTGACAAAGCCGATGAAATAGAATGTGATCCTTATATACTGTCCCCTGAACTGCTGATTCCACCTAAACTGGTAGAAAACTTATCAAATTTGTGTTTTCCTGTTATATCTAGAGAGTGTCTGTTCTCGAGAATGATCAAAGCATTTAAGAGCACAGAAGGAGCTTGTATAAATGGGCTAGAGGAGCTAAGCCCCAACTGTCTTTCAAAGATTTATTAAAAAATAAAAATCAAATGTAAGGTTTCATTTTTGGCATCCATGGTTTTTTTTTTTTTTGGTTAACAAACATTTTAAAGACTATTATTTTCATTTTTTGTGAGGTGGAATGCAACACCATTTCCAGCAGCCCTAAGAAAAACCCACAGAATTAAATGAAGCAACACTGTGGGCTAACTAAAGTAGTTTCACATAGCCAATCAGTGACAGTCATGTCAGATGATTACACAGAATGACACACTCCATAGATTTAATCTCCATATCTACTATCTTTCAGCCTGTTTCTGTGACGTTTCCGCAATACATCTTCAGTAGGCATGTTACGGACTCAGTCGTGGGGGTAATGAACGTAAACGAAGTGGATTATTTACACTATCATCACTTTTTTGCTATGTGTGACAGTTTGAGAACACATTGTCTAATCAATGTACAAACTACACAAAAGGACATGTGACAGAAGCATAAGTTTAGTGTTTTTAGGTTTGAATGAAAGGGTTTTTTTTTTGTATGTATGGAAGTATTAAGGTAGTCGATTATCAATATAAATGAAATCAATACAAATAAATCTTCTTAATAAACTACAGACACAACATTGATGCAGTTCATCCTCTATTGGGTCCTCAAAATGGCTGTGATTATACAGTGTGAAGTCAGGAAATGTAAGGATACTGGAAGTTGGACATAGAAGTACATTACAAACCGTGAACATTAAAAAACCTCTATAGACTTGAGGATGAGCATCATGTGGTTCCAGAAAGCAAGTTTTATGTGACCCCCCTGCTCTTCATCACCCTCACGCTCCTCATTAAAGCATACTTTATCTGTCAGAGTCGTAATCCCACCCAGCATGCATCTAACAGCCAACATCCATTTTGGTTTGACCTCTCCCGGATACCGCCAGTGCCATATCAGCCGCAAAATCAAGATAAAGAAAATCCGCTCCGCATTTAATGGATTCTACACTTAATCTGCCCTTTTTCAAGCAGGAATGTTAACACCACACATCTCATCCCTAAGACTAAACAGGGCACTCAGATGTTTAACTGGGTCATCAAATGGAATGAAATCACACAACAAAGTGGAGCATTATGCTAAAAGGATAGCAAAAAAGCTTTCCCCATGACCTTGCCACCAGATGAAAGACAGGACGCTTAAATTATAAAACAGATAAACCTAGAAGGATTAGTAATGAGCAACTAAGAGGGTGGTTAATACCACTTGTGATAACTGCAGTACAAGAGACGACTAGAGAGCCTTAGCAAAGTTTGTGCTTTAAACCTAAAATTTAAACCTAAAATTTGGATTTAAACCTAAAGTAGGCATGGCCAAACGTTTTTTTCCCCTTTCATTTCTTTCTTTCGTTTTTTTTTTATTTATATGTGAATCCTAGACTGGAAAACATTAGGGGAAAAAAAACCCTGATGTGCAGTTGTCAGAACTGTCAGCATGGCGTGTGAATTGTGGCTCTGACAGTTGCTCAATCTGACTCAAGTTCATAATTGGTCTCAACAACAGCTGTGCACAGTATTGGGTTTTAATCTCACTCACACTCACACTTTTGTTTGTACCTGCCCACAATTTTGTATATTCAAAGGAATTTTGTCGGTTCTACTTCACAAAATATAAACAAACTTCTAGCCTAACCTCCCACTTGTACACCTTTTTTGCATTCCATGGATTCTCAAAAAATATATATGCATTTGTATCTGTACAGAACACACTATCCATTCAGTCACAGTAGTGTATTTGAATTTAATAACATTCATATTTTACCAAATGGTCACCTTATTTTAAAAGCTACTGCTAGAACACCAGGACACATATTAAGCCTTGGATTTCCAATTATATATATTTCAGGACAAAACTTATTAAGCAATTAGCAACTTAAAACTGCACATATCTGTTTCAAAGTGGCTTTCTCAAGAACTTTTACTTTATCAGTATTGCTGGAATGCTGATTAAAATGCCTCTTGTCCCGGTGAGCTAAATTACAGACAGGTACCGTTATATAACAGTAAAATGTTGATTGCAATCAGACCTCTGAAAGAATCTGTTAGGCAAGCTGTGGTTTCACCATGTAAGCCTAGTTAATGTAACCCCAAGCTTAGCCTGAAAATGACAGTGGAGGAAAAAAAAAACAAAAACGCTCAGCTCAGTGTTTGCCAGTTATTCCACTTGTAAGCCAACAGGACGATAATTAAGCCTGAAAATCTCAATACAATCTTCATCACACCAGCAGGATGCCTTCTGCAAAAGGTAGGTACGAGAAATCTGCTGTAATAGAGAAACTTCATTAACCTATAGCAGTCACATTTTTTAACAGCTGGGAGATGCCAGATTAGGAGAGGCTTACTCATTCATTATTTTTTGTGCTTGAAATAAATTGGAAAGGGGAAAAAAAACAAGATGTGTAGAATTCTAATGGCGGCGAAATGGCTGGAAGAAGCAGCTAGAAAAAGCTCTGTCTCGCTTTCTGCTCAAACACAATGCCAATAAACTGTAACACGTGAAAGCTCCTAAACGGATTACTATCAGGATTAATAATGTTAGGGGCGAACACAGGAAGAGAGGATTATCCATGTAGCTTTGAAGTCAATTTGAGGAGGAAAAAATTGACTTGGAATGCTCAACACCTCATTTGGAAATGAAGGCTATGCTAAGTGACAAAACAGAAGCCAAGAAAAGTTATAAAAATATGTGGAGGCATATGAACAGTCAGTAGCTTTGGAAACACTTCTATCAAAATGTGATTTCTACACAAAACACAGGATATACAAGATGAAGTGTTCTCTTCATAGTGATGAGCTGCACTTATCTGTCATATTTCCAAATTTTAAAATAGAGAAACTTATTGAAAATTACTTTGCTGCTGTTTTTGAAGGGAAAAAAAAACAAAAAAACACACACACACACATTCCCCAGAGCAGGTTAGAATTTCTCTCACAAAAATAATGTTCTTCTATAATTTGTTTGTTCCACTGTGGTACTATCACATCTTTACCAGACAGAGAGATAAATGCAAGTAACCAATGAGAAAACAATATCTTGCTTAAATGTGTTTCCTTTCTGGCATCACAGAATGGCTAATTACAGTATGATTTGGACAAAGAGCATTCTCATTAGTCTGACTCAGGAAACTTTAATCAGTGTGGAGGTGGATAGAGAACATGGCATTGGAGCATAGAATCAATGTTTGTGCGCCGTCAAAATTAGTGGCCTGATAATAGCACTCATTCACCCACAGCCAGGGAGAGAGATTAGGAGACTGCAAGTAAGAGACAAGGAGAGAGGAAAAGAGCTGATGAGATCAATGAAAATGTCATGATTCACTCATTGTGGGGCGAAGCCTTATTTTTGCTCAATCAATAGTGAAGCTGCACTTTGTTCACCTTCTGTGATCTGCTTTTCAATAAAAAGTCTAGTATGAGTAGCATGAGTAGTAAGTGATAGGCTCTTACCAATTGCACATGTATGGCAATCAATAGAGGTGTCTAACAAGTGCCAATGCCATTGATTTCTCAAAGGAACAGCAATTACCCACACTGGACACATGTCAGACATATCTGAGTGTTAAAACAAAAGTGGGTCGAAACTTGACTGCGGTCTCATGCCACAGGGTCTTATACATTTCCAAATGTTCCCTTAGGGATCAACAAAGTACATCTATCTATCGCAAAAGTGTGAGGTTTTGACTTTCATGCAGGCGCAAGTAAGTGGTCAGATATGAAGCTGGCTGGGGGAAAAAAACAACTCTGTGTGATGCATTTCAGGATTATTTATTACTCCTTAGTTCTGTAACTGTCAGGTCAGGGTCACAGTGATTTAAATTAGGCTACTAGCTTACACTTGTTTATACAGTATTTTAGGAATTATCATAGGCAGCTACAAAAATATCTAGATTTTTTTTTCTAGTTTTCCAGTGTTGCTGATGGCATAGTGGTAGGGTTCATATTTTGATATTTGATCAGTAAGTAAGGAGAAGTGTGTCTGTTCTGCACAATTTCACATTTCCTATGCTCACTCTTTTTTAATTGAACCCTGGTGCATTTTCCCCATCAGTGCAGTTCTTTTGAGCAGGCGAAAGAGCAAAATGACCGTCTTGGGCTCAGACCGCTTCAAAGCGAACTCTACGTTTGACTGTAATGAGAAAGCATTTCAGCTCTGAATCGACTAGAATCGGAATTGACCCAACTCTAAATCAAACCAAACAACAGATGAACCATTATTTATTACATTTTTTTTTTTTTTTCTCTGATACAGACGCAGCACATGGAGTAACAGGTCTGAAAGTGTGACAAGTTATCAAAATGTGCTCACTGTATATTAGCTGCAAGCCTGAAAGCTTTACAACAGGCAGTTTATTTTTCCAGATGCAGTTTTGCAAAGACGTATCCATTTAAGACCAAATGGAACAGCCTTGTCAACATATCATGGCAATCTGTCTCACTGCTAACACATTGCTGTGCAGTTATTTAAGACCAGTGTCCCAGTAAACATGTACTGATTTGGTGATATTGAAGTAAAACATTTTTTTTCTTCGTGTCTGCACAAACTGAGGGGCTTAAAATGCAAAGTAGGACAAGTCTTTCTCCATAGAAAAATGGTGGCTTAGCAAGTGTGAAATGATTTTTGTCGCTCATCATTTATACTCAGCCAGCTAACTGTTAACTGCTAACAGTTAGCTTAAACATGCCACAACTCATAACCACATGAGGATGTTGTGATATTAAATGAATTTTAAATTTGAAATGTAATGGTACATGACAGCTGTAGCAAGTGTAACTCAGTGTCTTTGCACTGACTAGCATACAGCTTATCCACACACACTGCAGCAGATAACGGCAAATATTATTCAAATAGTGCTTTGAAAGATATGAGTAGTTCTCTTATCCTGTTGAGGTCAGTCCACTGACTTCCTGCTGCAGCAAGAATCAATTTCAGAAATCTTGTTGCTTTTTTCCCCCCTTTCCATTCCAGGCCTCTGTAAAACATTATCTACACAATCTGAGATTCAGTGTGTCTCTGCTCCTTCCACAAAGGTCTAAACACCTTCCTCTTCAGACAGTATCTAGGATTACAGCTGTACTTTCTCTGTATATTGAATTGATTGCTTTATTGTATTACTTCTTGGTTTTTAATTTATTTTGATGCATTGAGGTTTGAGATTGCCCTTTTCTGCTGTTCATTATTCTTTCTATGGATTCCTGAACTTATTTGTAAGGTTGTTTAAGCAATACAGTTTGAAATGACCTTTTTTTTAATTGCTGTTTGTCTTACTTGTATAATTATTTAAACAAAAAGTTTAACATTTTTTTTTCTTGCTGTGACCACATAGATGACTCTAGCACTTTCTGGTCTTTCTAGTTATCAATCTTTGCAGATTTGCTAGATACTTTGTATTACTGCACCACATGTTGTAAGTCACTGGATTAGAGAGAATGCTAAATAGCCACATGCAAATGTCAGTGTAAAGGTAGCGTGTGATTTTGGATTGATCAAATGAACTGACTTAAGAGTAACTGGTTTAAGGCAAGACTTAGATTCCGAGTGGAGTGATGCACATAGTTATTGTGACCGATCACCTTGTTCTATGATGAAACATTTCCATCCTGATGAGTATGGTCTCTTCCAGGATGGCCCCGTCAAAATATACAGGGCACGAACCTCACTAAATGGTTTGATGACGATGAAAACAGTGTAAATGCTGTGCTCACCAAATCTCAACCCAACTGAACACCTATGGGATATTCTGGAGCAACATGTTAGACAGTGTAGAAACAATGCTCTGAAGGCTAATGGTGGCCTTACTAAGACACTGTTTTTTTTTTGTTCTTTTTTTAATTTGTTACAAATTTGTACATACATACTTTCTTAACTTAGAATATTAGCTTTCTGGGAAAACAAAAAAAAAATGGGAATGGGCAAGGACACTTGAGTTTCCACTTTCCCAGTTGGCTAGCTAATACATTTAGAATTTGTCCACACCTTGTTAGAGCCAGGGGTTGGCAATTTAGGTTTTCTTAGAGTTTTAAGAGGAAAAATATCAAAGAATGAGGGTTTGTATGAAATAAAAAACTATTAATGTTGATTGACAGAATACTTAGGGCTAATTTTGGGAGAGATCTGTCTGGCCTTTTAGAGAATGTCCACCATTGTCTGGCATGTATATAAAGGCCAGCATGGCCAACGCTACATTTATTATAGAACCCAATTTCTTATCTTTCACTCTCAGTTATGATAACTGTCATTAATACTTTGGCATGACTATGTGGCGCAAAAATCAATAATTATACACATTGCAAACACACACTCCTGGGCAAAACAAAACAAACAAAAAAAAAAAAATATATATATATATATATATATATATATATTTAAAAAAAGGGCCATGCCCAAAATGGCAAAATATTAAGCTTTTAATGGTCTTAACAATAAATCATTGGTCAAGAAATTAGCAAGAATTAAAAAAATAGGTAAAGGAACTTAGTGTAGTATAGCTTTTCCCTTTGATTTCTTTAAATGTTTAAGCCTTGTGGTCCTTGATGGGCTGAATCAGGTGAGGCAGATAACCAAATAATGTCTAATCTTTAAAAAAAAAAAAAAAAAAATTACACCCAGACGTGTAAGTTTGAATTTTAAATCAAACATTTTAATCATTATCATGATTTTACTTTTGCATACAAGAAGACCATGTAAGTGAATTTCCCTGTTTCTAGCTTTTAACTAAACAGTTCACTGCAGCAAAAGTAAACAAGCAAATGGTGGCCCAGGAGCTCTCAGGAGTGCATGTCTTTAATTCTTGCTAATTTTCTGACCAATTATTTTTTTTGTTGTTGTTAAGACCATTAAAAGCTTAATATTTGCCATTTGGGGCTTGGCCCATTTTCTTTTTGCCCAGGAGTGTACTAAACATACATGTGCTCACAAACAAAGAAGACTATCTCCCAGTTATAGTATCAGTGTTGATTTGTAGTGACTGAGGCAGTTTGAAAAGAAAGTAAAAGAACTGAAAACAGCTAAACTGAACCAAATAACTAAACTAAAGCCTACAAACAGCACTAATGTAGATAATAAGTCTGCAAAAATGCAAAATTTAACCTCCATCACTACAGATCAAAAGGTCTAATAATCCACATTCCCCTGACGCACTGTAGAATAAATCGAACAGATGTATGATTAATGAGAAACGCTGGATGGAGCTGGTTAGAGCTAAATTACTGCATGCACTTCTAGGTCAATACCAATATTTCCCTGCTCAATACAAAAATGTCGATTACACTGTAAAAGTAGCAGAGATCTTTGTCTGCATAAATAATGGCCATTCTAGAGTCTAGTTAGACCTGCCATTTTAACATATGTTCATATATTCCTTAAAAATATGAATTATTTTCTAATTATAAGCAAGAATAATAAGCATTTGGTTAATATCAATTTGAATAGCTCATAAATAGTCTATCCCCTACAGCTCAAAGCACAAATATTCTGCCTTTCAGTGGTTTATTAACTTAATTTCGAATAAATACTGGTGATATTTTGAAGCAGCACCATGAAGCAGCACAAGCACAATTTGAATAGTCACATAAATGAACAGATAAAGGATTTCATTCAACATATTGTGGAAAAAAAAAGCTAGCACACAGCATGCAATCAACCCCGTGGAGACCATCACCACTGGCCTGCAGACAGTAAAGAGCAACAGAGTGAAAAACCTCAAGCACTTTCGGGAACAGTAGGCCTACAGCACCACTGGGACCTCCCAGAGTCATCTCCACTTACAACCCAAACACACACAAAACACACACCCAAACATACTGCTTTCTGACAGCAGCCATACACATGAGGTTTAGGCATTTTGGATTCAATTACAGCAGACACACAGGAGACCAGGCACCATGCTTTAGTCCCAGTTTAAGACAGCAGAACAAGCAGTTGCTGTCACTCGAGACACAACCTCACACAGGGCATAGGCAGATACCCAGCAGGGGAAGCTGAAATTCTTGCAGCAAATACAACACCCTGAGACACCCTCAGTTCTAAATTAGCATGGCTCAATATGAAACTCAGCTTATGAACATGTTAGAGAAAAGTACAGTGAAGAGTTTTTTTTATAGAGAAAACACACAAGTGTTTGTGATATTAAAAAATGTGAGTTCTCACAGCCGCCTTAATTCTCCAGGTAGTGTCAGATGGTAACATTAATTAGCACTAAATAAACACAATGGATGTTGGTAGATATGTTGTGTTCTCTTGCCCAAGCTGGCAAAGCTTTATAGCCTGAAAATGAATGTGGATGTCAACATTATTGGCTTCCAAACTGTAGATGTGTGTTGAGGTAGGCGGCAGATTTTAGGGTCACAAATAAAATAGAGTAATAATATTATCTGTTGATATACTTAATATCACAAATGATTAGTCTACAGAACGTAATTTCTGTGTAGGGTATGGAATGGTTGGTTTTTAGTAGTGTTTTCTTTTATAGTCCCCTATGTGCTAATTATTAACCAAGTAAGTGTCTGGTACAAACTCATAAGTCCTGTGTAATTATTTTGGGTAAAACAAAGAGTAATTAGACAGAGTAATTAATGTACACTGAAATGGTGAAGACATTTTAGCTTTTAAGAAAATACGTGCACAAAACACTATACAGTTATTAATAGAACCATAGAGATAGTCAGTTATTTCCCTGTACCATGACTTACTTAATTTCGATTGAAATGCTTGACAAGCTCTAGATATTGCTATTTAATTTTATTATTTTTTTAATAAAAAGCATCCTGTAGTTAACAATAAATAAAATTGACAAGCAACAGATTAAAGTGAATAAAAAAATAATAATGTCTTTGTTTTGTCAGCTTAAGCCAAGAAACTGGCTTGCTTACTGTCATGTTATGGTACAAACTACATTTTTCCAATTTACTTGACAATGAAATGTGTATGTTTCTACTTACCATCTTAGTTATTAGGAATTTTATGTCCTTCAGTGAACCTTTTTAGACCAAAATAATTGTACAATACTTTGGGATTTAAAACACATACACTGATCAGCCATAACATTAAACCCACTGACAGGTGAAGTGAATAACATTGATTATCTTGTTACAATGGCACCTGTCAAGGGGTGGGATATATTAGACAGCATGTGAACAGTCAGTTCTCAACTGTTGGGCAAGCGTAATGGGCAAAAAAAATGGACAAGCATAAGGATCTGAGTGACTTGGACAAGGGCCAAATTGTGATTGCTAGACAACTGGGTCGGAGTATATCCAAAATGGCAGATCTTGTGAGGTGTTCCCGGTATGCAGTGGTTAATACCTACCAAAAGTGGTCCAAGGAAGGATTACCAGTGAACTGGCGACAGGGTCAAGTGCACCCAATGCTCACTGATGCACATGGGGAGCGGAGTCTAGCCCGTCTGGCCCGATCCCACAGAAGAGCTACTATAGTTCAAATTGCTGAAAAAAAATAATGCTGGCTATGACCAAATGGTGTCAGAAGTCAAAGTGCCCATGCTGACCCCTGTCTACCACTGAAAGTGCCTACAATGGGCATGTAAGCATCAGAACTGGACCATGGATCAATGGAAAAAGGTGGCCTGGTCTGATGAATCACGTTTTCTATTACATCATTTGGATGGCCTGGTTCGTGTGTGTCGCTTGCTGCCAGGAAAGAGTCCTGGTATTCATGTGGATGTTACGTAGACACGTACCACCTACCTAAACATCGTTACAGACCAATGGCAATGATATTCCCTAATGGCAGTGGCCTCTTTCAGCAGGATAATGTGCCCTGCCACACTGCAAAAATTGTTCAGTAATAGTTTGAGGAACACGACAAAGAGTTCAAGGTGTTGACTTGGCCTCCAAATTCCCCAGATCTCAATCCAATCGAGCATCTTTGGGATGTGCTGGACAAACAAGACCGATCCATGGAGGCTCCACCTCGCAACCTACAGGATTTAAGCTATGGCTGGTATATGATTATATATGAGTATATGATTAATACTCAAAACTTGAGCAACAGAAGTGTGCATAAAAGTTAACATGATCTCTGAATCTAGGTGCCTGTCAGTAAAGAATAAAACATGATGAGGAGTGAGTGCTGTTATAGGACAATAAATGACTGAATTTTCCGATGAAAGCATGTCCCAAAGCATTATCACAGCAATTTGCTAATTTCCATTTATAGTTACAAAGAATAGTTTTTAGCTGCTATAAACAATCGATCCATCACCATCCTTCAGCTTGTCACGTTACCGAGAAAACAAAGCATAGCTCTACTTTCCTGAAGACTAACTCTTTACAAATCACTAACACCTGAGACTCGTTCCATAAATATTAAATAAATGTCTTCTTACGGAAAGCTTCATGAAATGATTATACGCTTTTCTTTGTTAAATACCAGTATCTTTTTTAATGGTTTATTATTTAATGGTTTATTTCATGTCTGCCACAGTGGAAGCCCTGTGTAAGTTCTTACAATAATGTCTATCCTATAATGTCTTTAATGTGATATTCAAATTCAGCTTACAAACTTTCTTTTCTTATTTTCAGTGTCAGCAGGTGTGTAGCAAAACAGTTTGATCATTTGTACTTTACAGAGATGTTAAAACATCATATTTTGATTTCTAATTCTTATTCAAGTTTGCACCCTGCAAAGTGAAAAGGATGAAATCTATCCAAATAGCCTAAGGATAATATCACCTATGTAACATTGTACCCATTACTAACTGTGCATCACTTCCACTAGGGAAGGCTTCACACACTTGCGTCTCATTATTATGACACATTTCACTGAACTGAACATTTACGTAAATTTAAAGTAATTGTATTGTTTTGGGTTTTTTTTTTAGTTTTTTTTTTTTTTTTGCACCCCCTATTTTTATAATAAAGACTTGAAAGAATTTATTGTGGCTTTTCATCCAAACACCTTCCGAGACTAAGAGGTTCATTTAGAGTGCGAGTTTAAATAACTTATTTAGCTTACAAGTCAACAAGTTTACAAGATAAAAATCTAAGTACTCACTTCAAATATAATGCCATTACTTAGAAATAGCTACAGATTCAACCGCCCACATAATGGCCATTTGTATAATCGGAATAGCTGGAATCTCACGTTCTGTGGTGCCCCATTCATAGTTCAAAGTCATGTATAATGACTTAGGCATTCATTATACAGCTTCTCTAGCACAGTACGTTCCTGACCTACTGTACTTTTAATTAATATTTAGATTTACTGTTGTTGCTATTCATGGGACATAGTCATTAGTCATTAGGTTACATGGAGCACGCAGCAGTGCAATCAAAGTACAAATGAATGCATAGTCATGATTATACTAATTATCTGTGATTTACCAAAACACCATTGGTTTAATATGACAAAATGATTCACGAAATGTGGGAACACATTAGAAATATGGAGAATGAACTTGGTTGTGTGTGAAACCAGGCTGTCGGATGGTTCAAACAGAAAAAAAACTGCTTTGGTCTTTATGGCAATTGATATAATAAATGAAATAGTCAGAATGAATGTGCTAGGGCTCCCAAGTGGAAGATCACATGCTCCTTGGAGATCAGGAGATTGAATCTACAGCCATCCATGGCCGGCAGTCCAAGAGAGAGTAATTGGCCGTGCTCTCTTGGTGGGAGGGATGGATATTACTGTCTCCCCTGTCATTAGGAGTGACACTAGCAGACTGTGGGTGTTTGTGAGCTCATGTATGTGGAAGATGGTAGATAGCACTTTTCTCTAAGTGTGTTCTGGTGACATTGCTTGAGCAGCAGTATGGAAAGATGTGTCTTTAAGGAAGCGATGTGGTAGCCTTCACTATCCTTGGTTGGGAGCTGACATTTGGTAGGGAGATCTAGGAGTGGGTGGGAATTGTCAAATGACCTAAATGACCAAAACAAATTTAAAAAAGAATCAATCTAGTAGTGTTTCTGTGGTTCTCCATTAATATCCCTTAGTCTGAAACTTCAATTTTAATGCCTGAGGATGGTCTTGATTTAATTTCTAACCTATTGTAGCTTTAAGAAATACCTTGATTTCTTGTGCTTTTCATGTGACATAGTCATTAGTCATAGAATTAGCACCACCGACACCGGCCCTCTCAAACCAGAGCAAGCCCTAGAGGAACAAGACTCAGCTGCAATAACAAGTGAGACCTTGCAGACAGCGAGATAAAAACATGGTTGCATGAGACAATGTGTGAAGAGAAGAAGTGAAACTAATGCACATTTTTACACCTCTAACCCTTTCTCCTTTTCTGTCATGTCTTGCACTTGAATGTGTCAGGCTGGAGAATCCCAGACACAACACCTGTGGGCATGTGACAAGTTTCAGCCACATTTTCTCCACCTGACACATAAATATGTTGTTGTCACCATTACTTACAGTGGATGTTTTGTGTTCAGGACACATCCCTGCACTGGCCCATTACATGAATAAGTAAGTGAGTGAGATACTATATATAATTTCTCAACTAGAGCATTGAAGGGGTACCACATTGTTGTTGTTGTTTTTTTCAAGAGAATCTCTATCCATTATAGAATTAAATCAGTTAATGTATTTTTGTATGTATGTATTTGTAATTTCTTTAAACATTTCCATGGGAAAATAACTGAATTGTTAACCGGGTTGTTAAGGTAACTTTTGACACAACTGTTTACAAACCTTATCTGTAATTGCTGTTTAACCAACAATAATTATAGAAAATTTTGGGAAAACCATGAAATATTCCTATAAACTAATGTTCTGTATATCTCATGCCTGATTTTGGATATCTGAATATCATACCTATTGTACCATATACTACTAAATCCAGTGGATATAAAAAGTCTACGAACCATCTACAAAAGTCTACAAAATGGTGGCAGCATCATGCTATGTGGCTACTTCTCTTCATCTTAGATTGAGGCTCTAGTCAAGTTAGAGGGAATCATGGATAGCTCCAAATACCAATCTATTTTGGGCCAAAACCTGCAGGCCTCTGTTAGACAGCTGAAAAATTTCACCTTCCAGCATGACAAAGACCCAAAACAGAAGATGATGATCAAAGTTTTGGATTAAAAATAGTTACAAAGTTTATTGAAAACCTGTGGAATGACTCGAAGAGGGGTGTGCACAGGAGATCTCTTCACAATCTGATAGATCTGGAGCATTTTTGCAAGGAAGAGTGGATTAAAATTGCCAAATCAGGATGTGCTAAGTTGGTAGACTCTTACCCAAAAAAACACTGAGTGCTGTATTACAAGCAAAGGGTTTTATTTTTCACTTGAATTTTGGTGGTTGCTATATCATTAAAGGTGGAGAAAGATTTGACATGATTTGTTTTTGTTTCATTTTTTTTTATATCACAGAAAACTGCAGTTTTAACAGGGGTGTGTAATTTATTATATACACTGTGTATACAGTATATTTATATTTCATCCTATTTGGGCAACAGCAAAACTGAAAACCATAAACACTGAATGATAGCACTTTAGCGGCATGAGAGGAAAAAAGAAACATGTTCCTCTGCATAAGAAAACAACTGAATAATGAGGAATAAGGTAGAAGTACCTATTGCCTTGTCTTTTTAGGAAAAAGACTTATTGACTGACTATTTTATTGACTTATATTATGGATGTAACTGAAAACATAGTACAAAAACAGATATGAACAGGAGGCACAGGATGTTTTTTTTTGTTCGTCAAATTTGTCTGCTGCTTGACTGTGTTGGGGAGCTCAAGCTTGTGTGGTGGATTTGTCCTAGCTTTGATCTTTTATGCTTTTCTTTGTGTCCTCTGGCTGTGCATTGAGTGCAACAGCATGTCTATTGCTTTCGTCAATGGCAGGGAACTTTACTCTGCTATGCTGTTTGGTGCCATGGGTCTGAGCAGTCTTGGGACTGCTGCTCGACCCTCTGTGCCCTGATGTGTCTGTGCTCCCTTTGTGTGGTGTTTGTGCAAATACATTTTCAGTTTAAGATTTCATTTTTAAAACTAACACTTCCCAGCAGAGCAGGTGCTCCATATAGCCCACGCAGACCACACGCTTCACGCAGGGCAGCTTATCTTTGCTGGGGTTGCCAAAAAAATTCACTTCAATTCATTTAAAAAAATGTTTTCATGTTTTCACCGTTCTTCATTGTTATTAAAAAATCTTGCTGGAAAATTGTATGGGCACTAGAATTAATTTGTTATGTATTTTGTTAATGAAAATGTACTTATTTTTCCAGCAGCCCTGTTTTTTTTGTGTCTTCCAGTGTTTCGTAAGGGAATAGTGGTAGGGTTCTAATTATTAAAAAAAAAAAAAAAAAAGTTTAAATCCAAATACACATAATTATTATTATTATTATTATTATTATTATTATTATTTTTTAAATTCACACAAAATAAAACCAGTGTAAAGTGAAACCTTTTTTCCTCCATAACACATGGAACATTAGTTGTATTCGATCATCTTTTCACACCATGAAAACTCTCAGGTCATTGCCATAAAATCTCAGAACAAAGGCTGCAATTGGTCTATCAGATAACGTCTTGTACCTTCTTTTGCAAGACAACAGCTGTTCAGAATCCGCAAGAGTAACAGCATTGACATCAGGACCTGGTATGGTCACTGCAGATAGAATCCCGTTTTGAACCTAATCAGAAATCGGCATTGAGAGCAGAGCAGAAAATGAACACGCACTTATCTGCTCTTTTTATGTGATGTGTGTATACGGCTATCAGAGACTGCTAGCTGGTTAAATGGCCTCTGCCATATTTTTAAACCAAAATGGAGAAGGAAGGCAAATGCAATAGCAAGAGGCACTAGGCATTATTTGGAATTATTTTTAAAATTCCCAAGAGGCCAACAAACTGCTTTTAAAAACCCATCATCATTTTGCACAAACAGATTTGTGAATTGTCTCTTTGTCGCACACATAAACGCCTGCATTAAAAGTGCAGATTATCTTTTGCAGCCTTGAAATACGTTTCTCTAAATATGCTGCAAATCCAGCTTAGCGCACTCTGAAATGTGTCAGGTCTGCGTATGCTGCCTCGTGCTCCGGCAGTCCCTAAAGAGAAAAGCATCCTGAGCAGTTACAGAAGCACAGATAGAGGGAAAAAAAAAAAAAAGAGAGGGAGTGTGAACAGGCAGCTAGCCAGAGGTCTTGAGTTGCTCCTCTGTTCTGGCAATATTGCATGGCGCTGGACCAACTAACACGCTAAGGCAGCTGCAGCTGAGGACTCGGGCTATCATTGCGCTATCAAAGCGTTCCAGCTTACCCAGGCTAATACCACACACACACACACACACACACACACACACACACACACACACAATCCCTATCAGCATTTCTTTACCAGCCTTTTCCACCATGGTCTCTCCTTACTCCCTGCGTGTGGGAGAACGTAATCAAATTGCAAGAGCCTCATCAGCCTCAAGAAGCCTGAGTGTCCTAAAAAGTACTGAAACAATGGACGGTAGGAAATGAGTAGTACATGCGGACGCAGAGAGCCAGAGTGTGAGAAATTAAAAAAAAAAGTAAAATAAAATAAAAAAATAATAATAATAAAAAACATGGAACCTGGAACAAAACAAGCAAGGAAGCTGAAGCTCAGCAGAGTGCCGAGTGCAGAGCACAGAGGTTTTTATTTCATATCCTTGTCTTTTTATTTTTTCTCCTCACTCTCTTACTCAAAGGCAGTATCTCCTCTGGGGCAGTGGGGAGCGAAAGCAAAACAGACACTCTCACTCTCTCTCACTCTCTCTCTCTGCCCCAAAGCAGTCAACCTATATAACTGTCAGTGAGATGTACTATTGTGTCTCATTCAGCCTCACAGATGCTAATTCTACCATTAGTCTCAATAAGAGATTAGCCTCTAGCGGGACAGTTTGAGGCGCAGATATGTGGAATGATGCAATGGCGTTATTGGGAATGGGGTTGTAATGAGACATCTAGAGGCTGCAGGTCAGAGAAAACTTGGCCAAGCACAATCCCTAGGCAGTGCCACTAGTATTAGAGATGGACTAACATCAGCCTGCTCTCCCATGATGAAGGGTTATGTGATTTTATTGTTTTACACAAGATATTGATGCTTTTCTGACTGGAGGTCTGTCTGCCGTGGAATTCTTAATGATGCCCAGAAAGGATTTTTGAAGGCATGGATAGCTGATTCAATTACATGAAAAATGTCTATTCCTTCCTACCTGGAACATTTCTCTGCTGAAGTACAGAATGTTTCAAGAGACACATCTGATGCAGCGACCTAGCTTCACAATCTAGTTCAGTCTCTAAATTAAAGATGTAATTGTTAGATTGGGGTGGATATCTCAGGTCACAGGCTATGGTAACATTTTATTCTGTACGGGAAGTCGATCAAGACTCAGGAAGACAGATGTGATGTGATTAAAGCGGGGGTATTAAATCTTTAGTAGCAGCACAGTTTGGCTGGAACAAGTAGTCCAACAGAAGTGCCACGGAGTGTGCTTCACTTTAAAAGGAAATAAAAACTGATTACTCACTTGTTAATGTATGGAATGTATTTGGTAACGTAATGTAAAAATCGTGTTATTTTTAAATGGGCCATAGTAACAGCTTGTTAGTATTGCAACAGAACAATTTAGAATATAAAGAAATGCACATAAACATTTTAATTAACAGAGATAAATTCAGTTTCTGTTAAATGGGCTTGTGTTTAATGAAAAAAAAATTCCACACAAACTACCCATTGAAAAGATTCTGCATTTCTATTCCCACTCCTGCCATGCTCATGAAGGAATTCTGGCCAATGACACCCATTCCCACAGAAAGTTTGCCCAATCCCACCTGCTGCCATACTTATTTTTATTTGTACCTGCCCGTGATATTTTTTAATTAACTTATTTGGCTCCGTTTCATGCATTATTCTGGCGAGGGTCATGGTGGATCCCGAGCCTATCCCAGGTCCTCTGGTTGCTAGGTGGACACACACCCTGAATGGCAGGCTGGTCCATCCCAGGACACCATGCGCACACACAATTTCACTCATTCACACCTAGGGGCAAATCCACCTTCTGGCATGAGAACCTGGGGGAAACACACATGAACACGGGGAGAACATGCACAGATGGAAACCTGAGCTCAGGATCAAACTGAGGCCCCCGGAGCTGTGCGGTGGTAATGATACCTGCTGCATCACCACACCACCTAATTCTATTTCCCAAATTATAAACAAATCAGTAATTTAATGCAAAGCAACCCTAATCAGAGTAAAGTAGTTACTGAAGATAAATGACTGAATGTAGTAAAGGCATCCCGCAGAGCTGTTTGAGCACTACGCCTTGTCCAATTTACTACTATCTTAATAAACTTGGGCTTTCTTTGTCTCACAAGCTTGATATTTGACTCACTGCTCCGCCCACACGAGAGTAAAAAAATATACAGATCCCTATATATATATATATATATATATATATATATATATA
>CM040999.1:8559854-8637535 GCA_022985145.1 Pangasius djambal
AGCTGTAATAGCTGCTAATGGGGATTTCTTTGATGAATCCAAAATTTGAGTATTTTTCTATGTTATGTTCATGTTTATGTTCATAAACTTTTTATTTAATAAAATATGTTTTCATAGTTTGTGTTGTCCCTTATTATCAATGCAAAATGGTCACTAACTAAAGAGGATTTATGCTGATATTGCCCAAAAACACTATTTTCTTCAGGCGTTTCCAAACTTTTGGAGGGCAGTGTATATATATATATATATATATATATATATATATATATATATATATATATATATATATATATATATATATATATATATGATTCCCTTGATTACAGGACTGAAAACCACAAATCTCTTAGACATTGAAACTATGTTAACAGTCATATAGTCATAGTTATAGTTATTTTCAGCACTCTCTAACTTGGCTTCTGAAATTAAGTTAGTATTTTCCCCTCTTGATTAACTTTTTTTTCCTTGGATATTGGATAATTACAGTGTGCTGGAAATACTTGCCTTTTATTGTCTCTCCATCACAAAACCCGCATAAATAAGGGAGCATGTTTCATGTAAATTAAATGTATATGTGGGTAAACTGAAGCATGCCTTACGCATATAGCACCTAAATCAGACAGTATGAGCAGGCACGGTGTGTATCCATGCTGCTGAAGCTGATTCATCAGTGCAGCGCAGATTTGTTCATACATCTTTCTGTGCTCTCAAATCGAATAAGGGCCATTGTGTTTACTGTAAGCTAAGCTAAACTATGCATCATAACATAAGAAAATTAATTTAGAGCTACTCATTAACAAAAATTTGATTATTTCATTCACTAATGATGGACATTAACAAGCATTTCCTTTTGTTTGTTTCTTCTCAGGCCCAAGCCCCAGATAATGGACACAGACTACTAAGATCAGGGTTATAATATAATTGCATGCAATTTGTTTGAGCTGTCCACAGTCCTAAGAAATCATTTAATAAAGCCATTCCACTGACAAGAAGATAAAAGAATGAGCAAGAGGGGCTGGAGCTCCAGACAGTGATGACAGATGAGAAAAGTATTGATGCAAAGAGATAAAATGTTTAAAGATGGGTTAAAAAAAAAAAAAAAAAGAAAGAACAGCCAACTGACTTTGTCTGCCATAGGTCATGTGAACCCCCTGAGCTTTCAAACAATGCTTTCATTGAGAGCAGAGGGAATACAAATAGGGCCGAGCTCTGTGCTAGCACACTGCACGTTCTGCTCTGTAAGCTCAGCGTGTAGGAGCTAAATTACACTGTTCATCTCATCAAGCATAGAATTGTGTTTCTTGACATGCTACTGAAAGCAATGAGAAGTCCTCACAGACACATTTGTGGTTTATTTATTACCTCCTCTTTCTCAGTCTTTCTCTATCTATCTATCTCTGTGCTACATCACTCTCAAACCAGCACAATTATATTCCTTCTTTGTATGTTTGTCTTATACTCAAATGAGTCGTTCTACACACTTCCTTTAACCTTGATCACATGTTCATAGGTGTTTGCATGAGATTTTGCGTGTGCATGTTTGATTGTCTATGACTGATGTTTCAGATGTGCGAAGATGCGGAAGATACTGAAAATCATCCATGTGTGTAATAGCGAATCACTCTCACTTCACCACTGCAATGAATTCTGGATTGTCATCTCTTACAATTACAATAACACAACAAACTGGATAAACTGCATGCACACAATGTTCATTCTCATTTCTAAGAGTGTTATATGGGTTGTCTGGTGTTATATTACACTACATATTATTGTAAACAGCTTTTAATCTACAAAGCATTTAACATGTTTATAGTGCTGGACATGTAGCAGCTTTAACTGGTTCCGCTGCCTAGATCAGGGGTGTCAAACTGTATACTGTATATTCCAAAAGCAATTGAACAAACTAACATAAAAATGATCATTTAATTTATGATTAACACTTGGTTGCAACTCCACTTTAGTTAAGGACTCTTTCAAGAATTCACAAAAGGTTTTCCACGCTTAGTGGTTTCCAGCTGTTTTGAAATTGCCCCTTCTCACTCTTAACTTTGAGCTTTTTGTCTGTAGCCATGACTAAATATCATTCTGTAAATTAATTTGCCGGTGTAGTCAGAGAAAAAAATGGCTTATGCATTTTAGATAACCGTGTTAACACAGTCTGCTGCCACTGAAAGGAGAAATTGAAACGTGCTGGCCAGCAGGCCACCTATCATACATTCAAAGAGAGAAGCCTCAAGCCAATTAAAATCTATCCAGGAGCCTCATATGGCCCTGGGGCCAGACTTTGGACAACCCCTGACCTAGATCATCAAAAAAAAAAAAGCAGAAGTTTAAACATTTCTATTTCATCCCGCTAGATGGTGCTGTGCACCTCTTACTCTATAAACAGAGTAGCAGTCATGCAGCTAGAGTAGCTAGTTAGCTGGTATCATGTAGTTGAAAATAGCTTGCCAATTATAAAACAGTAACAAGGTTTTTTGTTGTTCTTTGTTTAGAGCTTATGTTCAGTTTAAATGTAAGTTCATTCTTGGCACTATTCTACCTCATGTTTTCAACATATCTTTGATGACAAGACAGCCAAAATTAGCGATGTCAAATTAATTAGTTTATTAATATGCCCAAGTTCTCCCTATAGTCCAGACGATGCCACAGCCATCTGTGGCCGAAAGCCAAGGGAGCTAAATTGGCCGTGTTCTCCGAGTGGGAGCGATGGCATACTCTCTCTCCTGTCAGTCACAGTGACACTAGCCACTGTGTTGTGGGAATCTGTGAACTCATGTATGTAGAAGAGGGCAGATTGTACACAGTGGGTTATGCTGCCTTGTGACGCAGGCACAGGCACAGTTGGCTGGTTTCAAGTGTCTCAGTGGAAGCATGTATTAGCCTTCACTCTCCCTGGTTGGAAGATTTCGTATGATAGGTGACAGCTGGCTGGTGACCAAATTGGGGAGAAAATGGGCAAAACAATTGAGTATCAGGAAATACATATAATAATTATTAATAAATACCAAATATTGAATAATATGGATATTAATTTTAAATGATAATCTTATTAATGATAAGATATTTGGCCAGCCCTAATATATACTATGCGTTAAATGTAGTTCTATTTAATTCTGCAAATGTATTCAAAACCATTTCATATAATAAAAATAAAAAGTCTTGATCTGGGTTCTCCAGGTTTCTCCCACAAAAACCACGCCAGCAGGTACATAGATTTGCAACTCTAATTTGCCCTTAGATGTGAATGAGTGTATGAATGTTGTGTGCATGGTGCCGTGATAGACTATAATCTCCCATTCAGGGTGTATTCTTGCCTCAGGCCCACTGTGTTCTCGGAATAGGGTCCAGAGAAACTACTGAGCCACTGGCCAAGATAAAGCGGCTAGAAGACATAAAGATGAAAGGATGGATGAGTAGATGGATGAAACACTTTTGGCTGTTCCCTTAAAAGGGAACATAGACAAACTTCTATATTTCTGAACCCTTACACTAGAAATAGTAGACTTAAGCCCTTAGGCTTTCAGCATGTCAAGCTGTTCTCAGATAGCGCTAATCTAGCATGAATATGCACCTTTGGTGATCAGAATTAACCTGCTGAATGTAACTTCTTATGAAAAAGTTTTACTCCGCTGAATGTAGGTTTTAGAAAGTTTTACTCTGCTAAATGTATGAGAGGCCAAATGAGGTGGTTGCCCTCATTGTTCTAATGTTCTTCATTCATTGATCTTCAGTAAATTCTTTATCTTGGACAGTGCTGCAGTGAATCTGGAGCCTATCCCGGGAACGCTGCAATGAGGTAGGAATACACCCTGGATGGGACTACAGTACATCACATAGCACGTTAATTATATATTATTTATTATATTAATTATATTATATTAACATTAATTGCAATATAAATCATAAGAAATTGTTTTAAGAATACACGGGAAGTCCGGCTTCCCATAAAATTTCATTAAAGCATGGCAATGAAATGCTTACCAAAGTGTAATTGTATATTATTACCAAAGTGTACCTGTATATTATTAATCAGTTTTGGTGGAATTCAATATATAAGCTCCCAAAACAGAGCTAGTACACACTCTGTGAAGTTTGTGCATCAATTAGTGTGTGTTAAGTGTTCATTTAGTCACTGTTTTAATGGGATGAATGATTGGACAATGATCAACATTGATTAACACTTCATTTTGGGTCTGCTTCACTGGTCATGAATAGAGTGTGGGCGGGTGTGTTTTGCAGGGAAAAAAAAAACAAAACAATAAAAACAAACATCTCAATGTTTGTTAGACAATACACTCTTTGTCCCACCTGAATTCATGGCTTCTACTTATGATGATTGGTAGACCTCTCAAAGGGACAGAACCTTGTAACCAGTTGCCAATCAGTAAACAGGCAATGAACATGACAGACTTAAACACATCCACACCGGCTGGACTCGCTTGGAGACTACAGTAGGTGTAATTTGTAAATATCGAAAATAAATTGTGAGTATAAATTTCTGTTTGATTATTTGTATTCATTTCCAAAATTTGTTGTTTATAAGTCTAGATAACCGTCATTCCTTCTTCAGCTAGCAGCTAATATTGACCTGACTTTGGAAAAATATTTTGATGCTCATACTTATAAGGAGGGACTGGTCCCTGGAGGACTAGTGGTTTGGCCACAGCGCTCTCACTGCTATGGCCCAGGTTCGATTCCCGACCAGGGAACCGACCCCACCCATTGGGGTAGCATGAACCAGTGCACTCTCAGTGCTGGTCCCAAGCCTGAATAATTGGGGATGGCTGTGTCAGGAAGAGCATCCGGCATAAAAACATGCTAGAATGAGCACTTTGTTATTAATCGTTAATGTTGCAAAGGCTTTTTTTTTTTTTTTTTTTTAAACTAAGACAGAAATCGCAGACCACTATTAACCCTAGAGTTCTTATAGTTAGCCGATTTGACAGGTTACAGGAGTAAAGGTTTCATGGCTCCAACACAGTATTATTGTACACTTTTACATGATATTTGAATATTTGGATCATGTCCCTAAAATAAAATCTGTATGTATGTAGAATTTATTTTACAGTTAAAGAAATGCCCTTCTGTAAACAGGTTGAAAGCCCCTGGTATATGTTGTATATATGTAAATAAGAGCCTCCTAAGTGGTGCAACAGAAGAAGTGCCCTATCTTTGGGAGGTCTCAAGTTTGAATCCTGATGATGCCACAGTCACCATCCATAGCTGGAAGTAAAGAGAACAAAATTGGCTACGCTCTCTGGGTGGGATGGATGGCACAGAGAAAATAGCCAATCGTGGGCATCTGTGAGCTTGTGTATGCGGAAGAGTGCAGATTGCGCTTTTTGCCAAATGTATTATGTTTCCAGATGCAGTTAGTTGTCTTCACATGTTTTGGAAGAAGCATGTGAAAGCCTTTACCCTCCCCATTTCGTAGCTGTCATATGATAGGAAAGAGCGAGATAGTAGGTAGGAACTAGCAAGAACAAGTGATGAAGAAAACTGGGGAAAACGGAAAAAAGTACATCTCTAAAATTGCAATGTCCATCTGCTAGCTATCAAAGGGAAAGATTTGTACTGATGTGTGTTAACATGCTGAAAAATTGTCATATGTAATACATTGCTATCCAAATACATTTCACAAACTCAATCTTTTATTGACCTTATATTTATATTCAATCTTATATTGACTTTTTAGTGACAACTGATCACCCCTTACTTTTAAACTTGTGTTTGTGTGTAAACTGCTTTTTATAGTTGAGAACAGCACCATGATTAACACCAGCTGGTGAAGGACAATTATACAGCCATCCAAAGCCCTACAACAAATATTTCTAAACCTTGGCAACAGGTTGCAAATCTGTAAACACCCATATCTGCCTAAACAGATGCACAAACACACACAAGTATGTACCAGCCATGCACATTACACATGCCTAATCTTCTTAAAAGGTATTTAATAATTTGGTTCAGTGTGCAAAAAGCCATATTGAATTAGAGTGAAAACTATAACATCCGGTTGATAATAACTGGGAAGGGGAACTACAATGACTCAGAGCTTAAAAAATAAAACAAACAAAAAAAAGCATTATAAAACACTGTTCAGAGACGTGAGCTCAGTGTGCACGTAGCTGCCTGATTGATTTCACCTATAAATATATAAAATATATATATATATATATATATATATATATATATATATATATATATATATATATATATATATATATAATATAATCTCCCATCTAGTCTAAATGAAAGATCTTGTCAAGCTCTTAAGAGATAAATTCTTATAGGCAGGATACACTGGCTTGACTGTACATACACTACAGGAACAGTCAAACACTTGTCTAAAGGATCAACCTGCACAGTATATGCAGCTATACACCTATATAAGGATCAATGATATTATGTGCTACTAGTATATTAATTTTCCCATTAATTATGATTTTAAAAATTGTTGATAATGTGGCTCCACGGTTTTATTGACATCTTGTTAGCAAAACCTTAAAAAAATATTTATATAATTTCCTCATGTATTGCAATACAGAAGGACCCCAAGCCCCCAGTGGATGCCTGAAACTGCAGATAGTAGCGAACACATACATACATACATACTCATAACTGCACGCAATTTTAATCTGAATGTTTACTGTATATCTGGAATTTTCTAGTAAAAATTCCTATTAATTTTCTATTAAATTTTTTGGACCATGGTAACTGAAACAGTGGATACTGGGGTTTTACTGTATGATATTTTTGCAATCATGATATGATCTCATGTACCAATACCTTAAAAATGTATCATCAACAGGGTGGTGTGATGCAGCCTAACACAAAGTGGAGTTACTTTTAGCATCCCAAAGTTGATTATTTTTCTATAACTGCAAGGGGTTTATTCCTCCTATAGCACAGCAATTATTATTATTATTTTTTTTTTACTTATAATGAAGTTAAGACAAAATGGAGAAAAAAAAACAGCTTGTCATTTTATCAAGGAACCAGAGTTCTCTCTCCTGAACACTTTGCCCATAGCAGAAAACTTACTGATCGTTACAATGCACTGACAATGGGGACTCTTTCCATAAATGTTAAATATCATATATATATATATATATATATATATATATATATATATATATCTCCTAAAAGAAAGCTTCACCACATCCCTGTGAATTAGTTCTTACTATAGCAACAATAACATTAGAATGAGCGCATTAATATAATTCATATAAACCTAGGCTTTGAATTATAGCTGACACAAATATTAGAGCTGCTGTTATAGAAAATTAACAGAAATCAACACCCACCAGAGAATCCAAAAGTGCTGCATGATAATAAATCACCTGTATAATCCAGGTATACCAAGATGTCTCTTTCATTATATGTCTCTATTTCCCACATTCATCCCACACCATGGCTATAGCTGTTCTTCTCATGGGTACTTTTTTTCCCCACACTGACCTATACTCTAAGAGACACTAAATATCTGCTGAATATCTGCTCACATTAGCATGCAGCTGGTACAGAATGTAGGCCATGTTGTAAAGCAGTGTCCTCTGACATGACTATTCAAGTAGATAATAAAACATGGTGTCCCACTATTCAGCATAATTGTGTGTCTGGGTCAGACTGAGCTCAATGACACATGCTTTGCTTTTTGATACTAGGTAACGTGGGTCATTGATTACAGAACATTAATGAAAAGATGTGTAATTGTACAAACTTATTTATACTTAACATGAAGTAATTAATGAAATGAACTGGTATGTGTTCAAGCTTAGAACAAGAATCAATATTTCATAGGCACAGGGTAATTAATGTTATTGAATATGTTCTGTTGCCTGTTTATTGTAGCTACACTTATTGCTAATTTTATCAGGTACACTTAGCATGAGTCACTTAGCGGCTATAATAATAATGATGTGTCAGTATCTATGTTTTAAGTATAACATGCAGGTTGTTACAGCAATACGAAAGATACCTGAAAAGTACACTTTTCTGCCTTTTCAGCTAAAGCTTTTGTCAGGCCAAATACGATTTTCCAGGTGGAAAAGCCATTTAACAGAATGGGGAAATGACACACGGTGTAGGACATGAAGGACATTACTTTGGCTTTGCTCTAATTTTATCTAGGTGAATTTTGACCTGTGAATTCATGAGTCTCAGTCTTGTGAGCCAATAAAAAAAAGAGAGAAGATGGGTCTGTGCTGTCTGTCTGCCTCAATTCTTTTTAATAAATAGAAGGGCTGCTGCTCATTCAATATTTTGCCATGTTTTCTTACACTAGGCTGTGCTGTGTGTTGCCATCAAATATCTTCTTTCAGTACGTTGGCTATCAGGCTATTCTCTTTTTTTAAAGGGTACATTTTTTGTTTGATATTTTCTATTAATAAAAGTGAATGACATGCTAAAATCTACAAATGTCTACAAAGAAGTTAGTTGATCAACAGTAAACAGTTGAAAACATTTAAAACACTTGTAGACAGTATTATGGGCAACATAGTAGGGATGAATAAAATCTGACTGCAGACTAGACATGCACTTACAGTATGTAAGTTTTTGTAACCATTGTATAAAGTAAGCTTAAATTCAGCTGGTTGCTTATAAATCCAAACGTTTCTAGAGTTAAATAAGGCAGTATGCCATGAGAGGGCATGCGTTACAGTGATTCTATCAAAGGTCAGAGGGGTTAGGCACTATATTTGTCAGCTCAGTCAATAAGAGCCCTACTACCAGTCTATGGAAATCTTTAAGGTCATTAAGGTGGTGATCAATTCTCAGCATTGCAGTGACATCAACATGATAGTGGGTGTTGCCCTGGTAAGGTAAGTTTGTCTAATGAACTGGATACACCAGAAATGGTACCTGTACCTATGACATGCAACTATAGTAGGTATGCCTAATGAAAAGATCAAGTTTAGATAAGATCAATTCAATAAGGTAGATAAGATAGTCAATAAGGTAGATGTGCCTGATCGACTATTTGTATTTTACATGTTTGTTCTTTCTCCAGGCTATTGGTGCTTGAAAGAGAAGTGTACTTCAACACAGCACTTCATATCCTCATTTAATAATGCAAAATGTCCTTATGCATAAATTATATGAATTATATACTAGTTATTAATCTGAAGCACTATGACATTTGCTGAAGAATGTGCTTAAAATGCATGTCATGAACAAATAGAGATTTATTTTTTTCTCTTTCGAATTATTCAGTGTTCCTGAAAGGAACTCCCAGGGATGGTTAGAAAATGCCTCGCTATGTTATTTATTCTTGCGCTCGTCCTGCAAGCTCTTGGTGGTCGCTCCTTGTTCAGTTTGTTTGTTGACCCCAGTGAGCACACTGGCTCACTTGCCCTCCTAAAGAGAAGCAGTCATACAATCAGTAAAATCCTCCACACTTGGAGCTCATGTCTGGCCTGGCTGCCACGCTCCCTGGCTTGGATCGATCACGGCCTTTTCCCTGATGCAGCTGCCAGTTACTGAGGTGAACGCACGCAACAGGGGCCAATCAATGACAGGCATTTAGCTGCACAATGTCAGCTAGAGTAAAACGTTTAGTCTTGGGAAAGTGTGTGTTTATGCAAGAGTGTCCGGGGTGAGCTAAGGCTCCTGTAGTCACTGATTCAACAGCACCAATTCAAATAATACCAAGTCAAAACCTGTTGCTACTCTGTGGCCCATCTGGCCAAGTCAGATTCAGTCCCCGTTTATTGAACCACTATAAAGACTCTCTGAAAGAAAGATTTTAGAACGAGCAACACTGCACTGAATGCACGATTATTCTCAAACCTCTAGGCTCTGTTAAAATGTAGCTATAATCTCACAGCAATATACACTTATTTTTATGAACTAACATCTGCATATTTTTATTTGAGGCTCGAATACAAAGTATTCATTCATACACTAAGCTGCAATGCAGACAATATTCATTACAACTTTTACAGTCAGATTTAGGTTTATGGTATTTGCCTTTCACAGCTATTCAGACAGACAGAGTGTTCATCTCACTGCTGGGGCATCAGTAAGTATAAGAAACAATCTTGAGTATTGATCATTGGTGCTTTGAGCCAAAGCATAATTGAGGATTTGATCATTGCTGTCAAAGCTAGCCCAATGTGAACTGAAGTTGTCAAATCTCAAGGTACAAGATACTGAACCAGCACCTGATGTTGTACAGGAGAATTTAAATGAGAAAAATTAACACCGTGCTGGTCTACACAAAATAAATAAGTGCTGAGACCTGGGAACATGGTGAAATTGTATTTATATATATATATATTTATATTATATAGTTTTTGCCTTTATACACCACCACAATGGATTTGAAATAAAACAATCAAGATGTGACTGAAGTGTAGACTTTCAGCTTTATTTTAAGAGGTTCCACAAAAATATGGCATTTACCATTTAGGAATTACAGCCATTTTCAACAAAGTGCCTCCATTTTCAGGGGCTCAAAGGTATTTGGACAAAGTGACATAATTGTAAATGTAACCATAATTTTAATACTTGGATGAAAATCCTTTGCAGTCAATGACTGCCTGAAGTCTGGAGCCCATGTTCTCAAAACTCAAATTCTGAATCCTGGAGAAGCTTTGCCAGGCCTTCACTGCAGCCACCTTCAGTTGCTGCTTGTTTGTGGGTCTTTCTGCCTTGCCAGGCAAGTGACTTGGCCATTGAAGAATATTCAATTTCTTTGCTTTCAAAGTCTTGAGTTGCTTTCGCAGTGTGTTTAGGGTCATTATCCACCTGCACTGTGATGCAGCATCCTATCAGTTTTGTAGCATTTGGCTGAATGTGAGCAGAGAGTATCGCCCTGTACACCTCAGAATTCATCTTGCTACTTCTGTCAGCAGTCACATCAATAAACACCAGTGAGCCCGTTCCATTGGCAGACATACATGCCCATGCCATAACACTGCCTCCACCATGTTTGACATATGATGTGGTATACCTAAGGTTTTTGCTATCTCTCTTATAGATTTATGTTGTTTTTCCAGTCTAATGATGGCCTCCTTCACTTGCATTGAGATCTCTTTGGACTTCATATTGGGAGCTCCAGTCGAACAGTTGCCAAATACCAACTCAATACCTGATATCAACTCCAGACCTTTTATCTGCTTCATTTGTCTTGAAGTAATGAGGGAACAGACCACACCTGGTCAATTAACTTCTTGTCAGTCAATTGTCCAAATACCTTTGAGCCCCTGAAAATGGAAGTACTTTGTATAAAATGGCTGTAATTCCTAAATGGTAAATGCCATATTTTTGTGGAACCTCTTAAAATAAAGCTGAAAGTCTACACTTCGAGCACATCTTGATTGTTTTATTTTAAATCCATTGTGGCAATCCATAAAGGCAAAATCACAAAAACTCAGTCATTGTCTAAATACTTCCGGACCTGACTGTATATTAGTCCTAAAACTGAAATACAGTATGGTTCTCTTTCCCATGTTATCTGAACCAAAAAGAAAATTTTAAAAGCATTTTTTATAACATTTTCAAATCTGCCTACCTCCAAAAGTGAAGAAAACTGCATTTAAAAATTCCATTCTGGCATTTTGAGATCTGCTACCTGATTACTAACTGAATTTATTAGGCTGTGTGAGGAAACACTTAGCTAGCAAGGATTCAAACATCTTTAGACAGACTGACAGTTTTTACCACCATGATTGTTAAACATCATCTTTGCAAGCAAGATTAAAAAGTAAATAAATTATTTTCATGTACTTTTGGTGAAATATAATAACGGTTTCGTAAAGTTTTTGGTTGTTTGCCAGAATTCATCCACATCAGATGAGTTTTTCCTCAGAATGCTACACAAATATGAACAATATCACAATATTTTACAGCAGTTTAATGTGGCTACAGTATGTCTAACATGCCCAAGCAAACCACATCACTGTTACCTCTGTCCTGGCGTGTCACAGAATACTATTTTTTAACTGACTTTTACATGACAGAAAGCTCATTTAAATAACAGTTTTTTCTCCATGAAAGAAAACATGAAAAAAAAATACAGATCAGCACACACTTCTTGTGTTCATCTTGCTTTGTATATAGTCTTAGGGTTCAGTGGATAACTACTTGCTATATGTTTTTATTCAGCCTTGCTCCTGCACTTTCCTGGCACACTGATTGAGCCCTATTTGCCAGTCTGTGGTATTGACTCACATGCAGTAAGTAGTCTGGCTTTCCAGTGGCTAAGCTGAAATCCTGCAAATGGAGCTCATCTGCCTCTTCTCCACCACATGCCCACACTAACACAGAAGAGTAACAGCACAGTTAAGTAGAACAACCTTCCCTGGTGATAAAGGTTTGTAGGGGAAGAAAAATGTCAGGTTAGGAGCAAGTACACATATCCAGAAGTAGACCACTGTGTACACAGTATATCACTGGCACAGAATATATCACAATATATCACCGGCATAATAAATTCAGTCGTGACCAGTGCTGTATAAAAGAACGCATTCAGTGCCATGTCACTATCCAGTACCACTCAGCTAGTTTAGAGTGGTGCATGCCAGTTGACAGAAGCTGATTTAGATGCTACTGAGGCTGGAGTACATTGCAGGGTCATTAACAGTCTGGAAAAACATCCCTTCTGCTTTAGATATAGCATCCTCCATCCAAGGAAGGACAGTCATTGAGCTATAAGGAGGCTCTGTTGATGCACATAAGCTTCCTTGCTGCACAGTCTCAGGTCCTGAATCAACAATTTAGGCTGAGCCACTAGGCCAAGTGTATTTAAAAAATTGGTATGTCTTCAAGTAGTGTAATATAATACACAGTTTTATTATTATGCACATTTATTGCACTGATTCATTTATTTTCACTGTTAATAGTACAGCCTAAAGGTTTGAAGGAGAAGGGAAATATCAAAATATCAGTTTAGAAGCAAATTAATGTGTCCCAAAGTACACCCATGTGTACACAATATATCAGCAGAGAGAGCTGGAGTGAGCCCAGCTGTGTAAGTAGTGGTGTGAAAGTATATACATTCAGTGGTGAGCTGCCTCTGTGTGTGGTTTGGTGTGTTTATAAAGGCTAAGTGTTTGATTTCACAAACTGTGGATGTCTGCAGAGGAACAAATAATCGGCTAAATGTGATTTCTGCCCACACCCAGCTAGCCAGAACTGTAGCCTGTTACTGAGTGCAATTGAATCAAGCAAAAGTAATAAAAGTGGGGGGGAAAAAAATCAAAGTAGGAAGCTGGTGAGAAGTGGAAAGAGACTTGTGAAAAAGTAACCAAATTATTTGTTAAACATCCAATCTGTAACACCCTTATGGGTTTTATTTAGATATATTTCAGTCATACAATTAAAATGACTCAGTGTGATAAAAAATAGACAAGGTGGCATAAAACAAAGAAAAAGAGAGAAAGAGAGAGAGGGTGAGAGACGCTATCTCTTCCTCATGGACCTTTGCTTCATGTGACTCACTCAGTTAGTTGCTTACTTCACACCCAGTTTGCAGGACCCAGGAATAGCAGTGTTTCATGCATCTCAGGATGGCCATCACACATTCCTTTCACACATCTTCTGTCACGCATAGATCCCTGTTCCACTGTCTCTCTGTCTGTCTGCTTTTCTGTCTTTCTCCATACCCATATTGTCGTTCTTCCTCATGCGTAGTTTTTCTGGGTAGTCTCATTATCTGCAATTAATTAAATATCTAGAAAAAAAATTAAAACCGTCTCTAGTGCCACTTTATGCCACTTTACAAGTTATAAATCTCACGATCCTACACAAATGTTAAAGGTCAAACAAAATCAGAGTTGCATAGACATGTCAGCATTTTACAAATTCTTTTTCAGATGCTAGTTAGTTGAACATGGCAGGAAAAACTTCAACCAGTCCTGGTTCTTGAGCTAAAGCAGGACATGATCTTCCATGCTGTAGTTTCAGGATGAAGCTAGGCCATGTTGCCACGGGAGTGCATTTTCAGAGCTGGTATGTCCTTTTATAGTTAAATAAGATGCACACATATATTACTTTGCATTTTCATTAACAGCGTAACCTAAAAAGCATTGACACTGGTCATTTGTAGCCTGTTTATGTTTATTAACTGTGGAAAAGATGACTAGTTGACTACTTTTTTAAATTACTGGTGAACTAGTAAACTTTACTAGTCATGCAACCCCTACTTACAACTTAAATTTACTACCCAGTTATCAAGTTTCACTTACTTTCCTTGTCTGTGGACGTCCTTTAGAAATTCAAAAACATGCGTACAGCACAGGGTAGCCGTTTTGTGAGTGGTGAGGCAAAAGGTTTCAGAAACAGAAACAACACCTCGCTTGCTTTATTAGCATCTGCCCCATCACTTATGCTTTAAGAAATGACAACAAAGTCAGTGTCTGAGCACGTGACTGATAAAGCAAGTAGCCAACTTAGCAACTGCTCAATATGGAAATTAGCCGATTGGATTTTTTTTTTGGGAGGGAGGAGACATACAGACTTATCGTTCAATAAAATTTGATTAATAATTGAGAAGTTTAGAAAGTTATGAAAAATTGATTAAAATCCCTTTTTTTGTGCGTCATTTTTGTCTGTTTGCCAGAATTCAGTCTCAGTGACATTGGACAGGTTTCCCAGGCCACCACACATTTATATTACATTGATGAAATACAATGGGTACTCCAAAATCAAGAGATTTAGATACAGAATCCAACAGAGACTAACTTAGAGATCTAGATGTTTTGGAGCACCTGAATATCAGAGGAAGGTATTGAAGATTGGAATTGGGACTGAACCCAGTGAATCCACTAAAGATCAACCTTGGTCTTCCAATGTGGATGTCATTATAAGCACAGCTCACATAACATGTCTCTTATCTTTTCCCATGAGCCCATATGGTCAGTTCTTGTCAGCGCGATCAGTGTCTGGATGTTCATCCATTTATGCCCTTGTGTCCAACAAGCATAGCCTTCCTGCCCCTGCAGTCTTCTATTTTCACCACAGCAATGGGCATTAATAATGCAACTGCAATGTTTCTCACTATCTTTCCTCTAGCTTGCTGTTATGCTCTGTGCTCTCTCTCTCTCTCTCTCTCTCTCTCTCCCTCCCTCCCTCCCTCCCTCTCTCCCCCCTAATTCAATCAGCATTTGAGTTTACAGTCTCTGGACTCTCGTGCTCCTTGGCTCTGGTTGTTATTACAGTATGCAGTGTGCTAGTGAACATGTGAGGAGTCATCAGTTATTTTCAACCCCCTCACAGTTAGCCAGAGAGAGAACAGTCCCTGCTTCTTGATTCAGTACCACCGGTAGAAATTCTGGCTGCCCGGCTCATTAATGAGTTTCCTCTGTCACACACACTATTGGTGACCTGTTTAAAAGAGTGTTGGCACTGAACCTACAGGGCATACTCCCCATCAGACACTAAATCAGCCTATCAGCTTCACAGGGGGAAAAAAATAGTGACACACACACAAACAAACACAGATGTGGGAACTAGACACAGATTGCAGAGCAGTTTGGACTGTAAAAGAAGTGCAGAAACAGGTAGGAAATGATTTGGCAAAAGAAATCACAGTAACTGCAAACATGGCAAGCAGTGTGAGAGATAGAGAAAGCCACACTGAGATAAATAAAACCGGCACCAAAGATAGAAATTAAAGCAGCTGCTCTTTTATGCAACAGTAGAGTAAGAAAGTTTCCCCTGACCACATGCACACACATCCACACACCCACACACACATGCAGCAAATTCAAAGTTACATAAATGTGTTAGAGTAGTAAGCAGTGTCCTAAACGCTCCCTGGAGAGGAAGACCAAGGAAGAACATCTGCCTCTGGCTCGGCACTTTAAGAAGTCCGCCCAAGCATTCACAAGCTGTTAAGCTGTCCGTCGTCGATCGATGACCCCTTACGATGCTCTGTGCCTTGCTGTAATACTCGTTGGCATGGCAAATGCACAAACACATACACACACACACACCTGAGGTGGGCTCAGCTGGGTGCCTTTGATGAATAGTTTCATTAAAGCCAAAGATCTGAGCTCTAATCGAGTCTTCAGATGCTGCAATAAGCATAATTCTTCATTACTTCTAACCCACAGCCAGGCAGGGCTCATTGTACAAAGACTAACGCATTAGACTGTGCAACTGTGTCTGTTAATGAATACATGTGCTGGGCACTGTATGCACATTGCCTTGCATAACTATTCACCCCCTTCAACTTTTCCACATTTTGGAATGGAACTGAAATAGGCTTAATTGGAGTTTTACACACACACACACACACTATATATATATCATGAAAATTCACAAAATAGCCCATGCATTTGAAGTGGAGTGAAAAATCAATGTAGTTAGCAAAAATATTTACAAAGAAGAAAAAAAAGTATACGTATTTTCATAAGTATTTACCCCCATTGCTGTGAAATTAGTTCTGTTGTAACCAATCGCCATCAGAAGTTACATAATTAGTTGAATGGAGTCTATTTGTGTGCAGTTAAAGTGACATGATCTCACTATAAATACAGCTGTTCCTGGAAGACGCCATAGTTTGTGGAAGAACATATCTAAATCAAAAGCATCATGAAGGAGCTATCAAAACATGTCGAAGACAAAGTATCAATCAGAGTTTAGTTATGAAAAGCAATCCCAAACTCTGACCATCTAACAGCACCGTTAAAT
Source organism: Pangasius djambal (assembly GCA_022985145.1). NCBI lineage: Eukaryota > Metazoa > Chordata > Actinopteri > Siluriformes > Pangasiidae > Pangasius > Pangasius djambal. Next base: position 8,576,502 of record CM040999.1, read on the forward strand.
TTATTATTTAAAAAATGAAGAGAATATGGCGCAACCGCAATTCTGCCTAGAGGAGGCCATCCACTAAAATTCAGTGACCGAGTAAAAAAAGGGGTTAGTCAGTCAAGCAACCAAGAGGCCTAAGTATTCACCCCTGCACACACCACAAAATGTGTGACTTTGTTGCATTAGGCTTGTAAAGGAAAAACCCGAAAGTGCACAATTTGCACCCATATTCCTGTACATATAAAGAACACTGAACAGCACTATATAGAAAGTTCATAAATTTCAACCATCTTAACAGCCACTCTGACTATCAGCAGAAAGGTGTCACTGAAAATGAATAGTCTTCACCATCTCCACTCCAGCCATAGCGCAACGGCCCTGCACTATGCCTACACACCCCAGTGCAAAACAACAGAGGAATCATTTTCCATCAGCAAACGCAAATGTGCCATCTCTCACCCCAGCGCATCCAGCACCTCCGACTCCACTGGGGATGAGAGCAAATTGGTGCTGCATTTAGGGTGTGAACCATGAACCACCTGCTCACCTCTAGTGAAAATGAACACATCTTCCAGTGTGCTTATTGTAGGCAAATCTTGCACATTCTGACAATCTAACTCCCACTGGAAAGACGATCTTTCCTCTTTGGTTTACGTGCGTGAGAGCAACACAACTATTTCTGAAATATGCAAACTGCATCATGGATTGATAAAGTGGTCATGAATTTATATTATATGTGGCAATGTAGTGCATGTATTCAATTCCGCAGAAAGAAATTGTACTTTTTTTTTCTATTTTCCTTTCAAGGAACACTTCACAGATAATAACCAAGTACTGTAGCTCCACCATTTTAATCTGATTTAGTCTCTTGACAGAAAAAAAAATAATGGAGTTTAAGAAATGTAAAAAAAAAAAAAAAAAAAAAAAAAAAAAAAAAAAAAAAAAAAAAAAAAAAAAAAAAAAAAAAAAAAAAAAAAAAAAAAAAAAAAAAAAAAAAAAAAAAAAAAAAAAAAAAAAAAAAAAAAAAAAAAAACGTCATGCAGTAAGAGACTTAAAAAGTAGAAAAGAAAACATATAGAATCAATTAGAAGACAGCTGAATGAAAAGATATATCATTTTTCCTAATTGTGATATTCAAATATTTATTTTGGAATGAAATTCTGAGTTGACTTTAGTTTAAACTTCTTACACTGACATGTTGGACAATTTAATGAGCAACACCCACTACATTTACAAAAGTCCTTAAAATTATATATATAAAAAAAATGAAATGTTGAGAAACATAGCTTTACTTTCTTAGATGGTTCTAATATAGCATAATACTGCTAGTAATGCCATGTGCCATTTGCATATCTCTCTGGTAAAAGTGGAAGAACCATAATCCTTAACTGGTCCACCATCATGCAAAGATTTCTGCATGCAAAAATAAAATGTATGCATGGGATAAACGTGACCTGCAGAACATGTGCTCTAATTTAAACTAATAAACCTCAGAGTGACATGAGCTGCTGTACTGCTGTAGCCTCAGTAACACCAATGGGGTTCGTCAACCATACATAGTTGGCCCAGAGACGGCAGGGAACAGGAAAATGATGGGACAGGAATGTATTCGTTACACATTTCTGAGTTCAGTGTCCTCTTGAAACCACTGATGGGGCTAGCCAAGCATTGCCTTAACCCACCACTGATCATTGCAGCTGGTGACACACTGAGGAGAAATGTGAAGGAATAGAAAGATGCATGCTGTGATCTGTCTATCCCCTAAAGCAGAAGACGTGATAGGGTGCCAACCCACAGCTTGTCCTCATTCACACCACCTGATGTGCGCATCCATCTGGGACGCTAATTATCAGCAGTGGCTAATTGGCTTGCTGGACCTGTACAAAGGCTCATGTGACATCTACACACATTGTAATCACCCAACATTCTCTCAATACAGCAGGCGTAATTAATTGATAGTAAAAAATAGTAGAAGGGAAAGCAAAATTGGGATGGGGAGGAGCAGGGATTGGAGGAGGATGAAGTGAAAAAGATGAAATACTACTAATTTAATAGTTGATACACACAGAACTGCCAGAGTTGCACTAACAAAGGCAACATTAAAAAGTAAGAAACACTTCTACATTAAAATCTCAAACTCCTACTATGGCTAGACATAGACACCATTTACCTGCAAACTCTTTCACTCACACTCACACAACCTTCTTTTGATTCGTTTGATTAGCAGAACTAAAGACTCCCTCTTATAGATCACAGACACCCAACTGTCCAAAACACAAAGAACACATGGTGCTAACTAAAAGACAAGCCGATGCTAATGAGGACCCATAGCTCAGACGTGTTCATCAACTGCCTTTGAACTGCACTTTTTCTAGACCCCAGCTATATCGGGCAATGAACTGCTAATTATCCTAAAAAAGGACTTCAAGGCTAACTGCTCCAAAATCTGCCTTGTAATAGGACAGACCATCTGAAGGTTTTGCATATGGCAATTCCGAATTAAAGCAAACATTGATTTACACATTTCAAATTCAAATCTGATACAAAATGGTACATAGATAATCTTGATGCCAATATGGTGGTGTCTTGATACGTTTCATTTTCAAAAGAGCAAAAATAAGCAATGCTGGAATATGTGCCTTAGGTTTCCATTTTCAACTGATTAAAAACACTCAGCATGATAAAAGTAAATAAATAAATAAAACTTAGAAATGATCTAATGTTCCAATCTGTGTGCCATTCAGGATGTAATGAGACAAAAGCTGTGCATTAGAATGTAAAATAATTAAACCTGGTTAATTAAACATTAGCTCTCTGACCAGGCTTTGACTGGTGTGCAGGGTTGCCAGTTCTCAGTGAAACTTCTACCCCAGTGACATCTCAAGAAACACACAAAAGACCTGAAACCAACCCAAAAATGTTCAGGCATCGAAAAAGGGAAACTTTTTTTTTTTCTTTAATTCACAAAGTGTTTGCGCCTTAACCAACTTGCTACCTTGTTTCAAAACTATTCGGATTTGTCACAAACATTGTGATCCTTATACTTATGCGAGGCACTATATATCCGTTTAGACCACATTGCATCCACTTTCCTGGAAGTCACCAACAGTCACTAATTTACAATATGTTGTCTATATATCTTTTTACAACTAGATATTCTATATATAATAAATATTGTGCACAATACTGTCAGACTGAAACTGTGTCCATCACTTTTTCTGAGTCATTAAAAGAGTAATGATGCTGGCTAAGACTTCCCTGAGTTTTGTTCGCAGTGGGGACTCAGTGCCAGCAGCTTAATAAAACATAGAATCAAATGTTTCCTGATACCATTCCGCTCACACTACTACATTCTTTTCTGCCAAACTGTGCTAATATATGGCAGCAGCATTGGGTAGTCATTTCTCTCACACATTTCTATAACTGTATAACATAACTATTTAAAAAAAAAATCACAAGCTGTTAATATGTTAAAATTTAAAAACCAAATTAACCAATATTTGATTCCTTTACTCCTTGACTTTGCTTTTTTCTTTTTGAAATTTTTATTGTTATTTATTTAATTTTGGTGGGACAGATTTGTATTTTGGACTGATATACACGAATTCAAATGAATAGACAATCTCCATGTCCATACATAATCTTGATGCCATATTAGCATCTGTTATGTGCTAACTACTTCCATACATTCCATACAGACAAATCATATGAAAGTAAATCAGTAGACTACCATCACTCTGTGCAATCTATTTGGATCAATAAAACACACCACTAAAAATGGTGAAATCTGTATAAGATGATATTACTTATGTAGTGCAATGTCACTATCTGTATCTGTTTCGTGCTCCAAATATTTATTCATATCTGTATTCGGATTGAAACCTGAAGTGGGTGTGGACTAAACCAGAGAGCAATGACAGCATGGTCTGTGAATTGTTCTATCACTCAAGTTCATAATAGGTCTCAACTAGACATGTCCATGGCAGTTATTATTCTGTCTGTACCTGCCTGCAATAGTTTCTAAAGCATTTTGCTGGTTCTATTTCCCAAAAGATAAACAAACCAGTACCCAAATTTAAACCCCAGCCATGCTGACCAGGCGGTTAATAAGGACCACTACAAAGTTCATGGTAATGAATTTGGTCATTCTTTGTCACGAGAGCTTTATGAATGTAAAAACCTCCCATTCGCATGACTTTTTAGTTGCATCCCCAAGATCACAGTCCCGATGCATGAAGCGTGTGCCTCCTTTTCACATCTGTACTTGTAGCCACGTAGAACACTTGATTTGTTTGTTCCAAATAATATATTCATATTTGGTTACATCTCTGTCATATCCCATTGCACTGGCTTCTCCTAATGAACAAATTAGACGTTATGTCTGGGGTTTGGTGTATAATGCCATATCACAAGGTTATTATTATTTTCTTTCCCTGGTAATTTACTTTATTGTTCCAAAGAAGAAGCCACATCAATGATGATAATTATAAACCTGGACCTGCTAGCTAGCTGATATAATTACTCCATTTTGGAAGTTAAGCTTTTTTAGCTTACATTTCAAGTTATGGGATATAAGCTAGAGGCTTATTGTATTTCTGTTAAAGGTGCTCAACGCTGGAAGCTAGGTTGTGTGGCTAAGTGTCAGAGGGCATGTTGCTTCAAATTCCAGTAGACCTATTCACATTTAAGGTGAATATTTAATGTCAGTAAGAACGAGGTCTCAGGAGAGTTGAGTAGATTCATGATAGATGTAAGAAACATGTATACTCCTTCAGGTTAAGATTAATGTCTCTTTTTTGGGGTGATTTTCCAGATTTAAATGGGATGGCGTAAATGGAGTGACTGCTCCCATTTAGGGGAATTAACCCTCCTATTATCCTCAAAATTACTAACATCTTTTATCCTTGGGGTCAAACTGACCCAGCAATTTAAACCTCCAGAATATGATTTTTACCCAAGTTTGTGTGTCAAGTACTTTATTTGTTGACTACGTAAATAACATTTGGAAAGAAGAACAATTTCTGTTATCAAGGATAGTAACATATATTATGTTCGGGGTCAATTTGACCCCAGGAAAAACGAACACAATTTCAAACATTTAGAACGATTGTATTTGGGCAGTCATGCATCGGTACACAAAATGTGTACAGGACATTGAAAACATATCATCATGTTAATTTTATGTTTACCCTGTTGTCCCCATTAAATTAGGAAAAGTCATTAAATAAGAAGCAAAAAAAAAAAAAAAAATGATGTCAATCATGTATTTAGAGACGTTAAACACTGAATGGGGTCAAATCGACCCCAAAGATAATAGGAGGGTTAAAATCAGAGCGTCTACAGTTTCGTCTTTTGTGAAAATGCCAACACAGTGTGAAGCTTTTTGAGTCAAGAATCACTGACACTTCAGAACAAGAGAACAAGAATTAGTTTCCACAGGAGAAGCCTCAGAGAATGTGCTTTCATTCTTTGAGGAACCTTATACAGATGTTAATGCAGGCTGGAGTGGCTCTGGTTAATATCGTTTAGCCTTTCTTTAACACCACATTAGTACTTAGCTAATGTTTTCAATATTTTTCAGGTCATTTGAGGTTTGGTATGATTAGTTTTACAAACAGATCTGTAGTTTGATTTGCCCTTAAGCGCTGCTGACTTCTATATTCGACAGTTTTCTATAAAAACATCTATATTGAGGATTTAAATTTGTTCCAAACTCTACGTGCTTTGTATACAGAAACAAACAAGGAAGGAGACAAGCATACATGAATTTAATTAGTAGAAGACACACGGTGTGATTTGCAACAAAAACTATATTTTTACTTGATATTGATATTGTTTTGAGCTTTGACATTACCATTTCAGGGTAATGACCAGATTGTTAAATCAAATTAGCATGCTGGCAAGGTGCTTTTTAGCAGCTGTTTAGATAGATGATCAACAGAACAATTTGTCATTTTTAGAAAGCTTATTACTCTCCACCCCCGCTATGTTGATCTAACCAATTTGCCCTAATGACAAAGTGACACTGCGTAGGCTTTTTTTTTTTTTTTTGTGCAGCAGAGATATTTTCCATTATGAATTAAAGCCTAGACAGGACCTGTTATGAAAGTCCTTGAATTTGATCCCCTTGTGGAGAGTATTCACCCTGAGTGAATGTGGGAGTCAGTGTTACAAGCCAGGTCTATGAGGTGCTGCTCTTCTAAAACATGACGTATTTAGTGGTAAATCTTTAGAGATACAAGACTATTTTATTCCAGACTGCTCCCAGGCTTATTTTATGTTGTTTTGCAATGGGGGAGGGGGGAGGGCAGCTCTGTGCATGTAATGCTTCCGCATTTGCCTTTTGATTCATTTCTGGTTAGCAAAGAAGCAAGACCTCCTTCAAATGTCGGCACAGGATGTTGACCACATTGTGAAGGCATGAGCCGTTGCTTCTTCAAGGAAGAAAAAGGAAAGAAAAGTACGACTTGTATATAAGTTATGTTGACAAGTATGAAAATAAATCCGAGTGTTAGCACAAAGCTGGGGTTAGCCATATAGGCAGCAGCTAGCATATGCAAAGCTGTCTGAAATCGATTGTACATCAAAGTTTTTTGACTTGGCTATTAAACAAATAACACAATAGCATTATTTTAGTTTCAAACAGAAATACAGTCAGGTGACAAATTAAAGCAAAACCCAGTGGCTGTGTTATGATGTGGGAGGACATTCATCTTGCTGGCTTGGTTTGGCTCCACTTGTCCCCTTAGATGGAAGACTGCAAATCAATACAGTTCCTATGACTGATCATCTTTATCCTATGATGAAACATTTCTATTCAGATGGGAGAGGTCTTTTCTAGGATGACAATGTTTCATCCACAGGAGACAAGGCCTCACTGAATGATTTGATGAGGATGAAAATGATCATAAATCTTATGCTATGGCCTTTGCTCAAATGAGAAAGACACAGAAGTGCCAGCACTGTGTGCCAGAGATTACTGGCTCAAGCACTGGTCCCTTCAGTGTTTCCACAATCAACAGCACTGAAGACAATATGTGTGTGTGTGTGTGTGTGTGTGTGTGTGTGTGTGTGTGTGTGTGTGTGTGGTTTCAGGACTTCTTAAGGGAAAAGAATGCTTCCTGATAACATCACACTGTGTTTCAGATACTGAGGTAAATGTGCTCTCATAATGTAGCTGGGCTTGTCTCAGTCTATCCGTGCCATTTCTATTTTTTTCCTCCTTCTCCCTAACTAGACACTACAGAGCCATGTATAAAAAAAACATGCAGTGCTTCAACTACTACTGGCTTCCCATATCCCATATTGTCTAGACTGCTATTCCTATTGCCTGCTAGTTGAAAGGGAGTGTGTTAAAATGATCATTTTACTTCATTCTCTAAGAACACATTTCTTTGAATAAAACTGCTATTTGTCTAGTGAACAGACCATGCACATCACGGTGTTCACCGATTCTCAGAAGAGGATACAAATAGATACAGTTTAATTTCACTAGTATTTCAGAAGTGGATCTAGATCGATCAAGATGTCTTTTTAAAAGGCATGAAGCACTTTCTGCTATTAAAAAAAATCTGACTTTTTCAACTTTATTGTTTGTTCTTTTAATAGCTAAACAAGTCGACAAGTTTTAATCTTCCTGAAATTTTGTGATAGAGACAAGAACACACATGTACTAAGAATGAGGCTTCAGACTGGGAAATTACACCATGAAAACATGTACCACATCAGTCTCGACATGGCATTGCTACCTTTTATTCGCGAAGCGCAAGTTCAGTAAGTGGAAGAGTAAACAGAAGAAAGATGAGCTTAAAAGTAAAGAGAACAAGGTGAACAAAGGCTGCAAGGAAACTATAAGCTATCAAGAAGAGATAAAGAAATGAGGTCTGGACAAAGAAAGACTTATCAAAGGAGATACGGTTTTCATAAAAAGAAGAAGAGATTAAGAAGATAAAGCAAACTTCTTCAGATGCTGGACTAATTAAGAGAGGAGACTTGAGTGGCGGAAAGGCAGCAACTAGAAGTAAGATGAACAAAAGAGGAGGCAATCGGAATACAGACAAGCGAAGGGAAAAAAAAAGAGGGAGACAAAATTTGCTGTGTGAAAAAGCCTGTCTCATTCTGACTCATGTAGTCAAAGTAAACAATAGAAGATAAAATATTAGCCCAGTGCTTCATATGCCAGATGGATCTTCACAGAGGAAAGATGGAACTTGATAGTTGCTTGCAGCTTTAATACTTTTTTTTTAAAGATTAGAAAATGGACTGCAAAAAATTACATTTTAGCAAGTGAGTATGTCAAATAAATGAATAAATGAAAAGTTATCTAATATTTTTTATTCATTATGAGATTATTATATAACCCATTCAGTATATGACCATTAAGCCGTTTTTAGATAGATTTACTAATTTAGGTAAAAAAAAATTGCTTGAATGAGACAATTTCATACTTGAAATAAGAAAAAGAATATATATATATATATATATATATATATATATATATATATATAGAATAGGCTCAATAATCTTACACAGAGAAATGATATTAAGATAAGATTTTTTTATTTGCCAAAATATTTTTTTGCAGGGCTTGTGGAGAAAAGTGTGCCATATGTGAGAAATGGGCCAGGGGAAAAGGCGCTGTCTCCTGATCTAAGATTAATTCTTATTTTCACATCTCAGGGAGCTCAGTGCTGTCGAATCGGTAACAAGACACAGAACACAGCAGAACCCAAAATACACAAAACACAAATCACATCCACATGATCAAGGCCATAGAGAGTTTAAAAAAAAAACAAAAAAAAAACAAAAAAAAAACTGGAGTACCAATATTTTTCCTGAACTAAACAAATCTACACATATACACATGCACAAAAGATGCAAAAATATTTTGAAATGCTAAAGTGTCACCAGCATCGTTATATATTTGCCGTAAAAAACATTTTTCCACCAAACCTAAGCATCCACATCTTATGCACTTAAACTGATTGGTAATAAGCAGCTACAGATGTGACATTTAGCCTATGCAAAACACCAGATGATTTAAGTGAGGCCCAGGGACTAAATTAACGTGAATTCTTGAGTGTGACTAATTAGTGTCTAAACAAACACAGTGTTCAGTAAATGTTGGACTTTCATCTAACAGTCTGTTTTTTTGTCAGGAGACTCTTTTTCTGAAGGTGACTCATCTGATTTCTCGGAGTTGTTTTGAAAGTTAGGGGACAACGTTGCGGTTTTCATTTGATGAAATGTCACAGTGATGGTTCTCTGCAGAGCAATGTGGCATTTGGTTGGTGATGGTCTATTTGTGGGACAGAAAGACAGGCAGATCAGCTTTTTCATAACACTCTAACTGTCTCCAAATAATTTTAAACAGGTTGCATGATTTAAGAAAAGCACTGTAGACTACTGTGGATTTTTTTTTTTACAAAGAGCTAACCATTAGGACTATCTCTGATTTATGGAGATTTAAAAAAAAAAAAAAAAAAAAAAAAAAAAAAAAAAAAAAAAAAAAAAAAAGTGCTAATTTGGATGTGCAATGTGATCAATCCAATGGATGTCAAGGATGTCAAAAATAATAATAAGTATTCATTCAAACTTTATTGATTTTTCCCTCCCTTTCAGTTTAATGGGCAATTATGCCAAATAATCCCAATGAAGTCCATTTAATTCTAGGTTGTATCACTACAAAATGTGAAAAAGTTCAAATGGCCATACCTACGGTACATACCTGCTGTAATATCAGCAACTTGTAATAAAAATTTCAAAAAAATGGCAGAAACCGAATTCCACAAATTTAATACCTGATCATCTGTAATATTTTTTCTGTGCATTTGACTTTTCAGAAGTGACTTTTCAGTTAATAAATAAATCACACTGAACATGCTAAATTAATCTACAGCATTGAAACACCTGAAATACACCCTGTATTTTTCACTTTTAAGTAGAAATTTGTGTATGTAAATGTAAATTGATTCCAGTTTCATTACTGTGAACATGCACAATGGCAACAAAATATATTTTGTTGATAATAAAAGACTTCAATAGGCCCTGTTAGTAAATCACATTTTGGGGTTATCAAGAATACATAGAACAAAAAAAAAAAAAAAAAAATTATTAATTCAGGGCCTCTGTTTTAATTGAATTGATTTTGTGAAACAATTTATAATTGGAAATGATTTTTGCTGTGTTGTTTCTTATCCTCAGGAAATTCAGTATGTTTGGTGTGTTGACGCTGGAAAATATATTACGGTTTCGAGAGTTGTCAATGCATGATTGAGAGCACTGAGCTTCCTGACTCAACACTGGAGGATCACCTCTGTGAGTGATGATTGAAGGGGAGCTCTGATTGGCATTTAGTGCAGCGGTTAGCTGTGTCAAGCTGCATCCACCATACTTCCACTGTGGTGTAATGTTTAACAAAAACAACTGATTCTGAAAATAGCATGTCAAAAATGTTTGGAATGCCCTATTGGATTGTCATGTAAATCCTGGCTTGTCAAATAACTAGTGCATCTGTGGAAAAACAACACACATACTGAGCATTCTATAGATATCCAGAGCTGACGCAATTGGTTAGGCTTTTTGTGTAGATGAACACATGGCGCAGACTGCATTAGCCCGAGTTCTCGACCTCATCAGGAATGAGTTTGATCTGTTGGAAGGGCGTGACACGAGCAGGGAAATAAGACGCATGCTGGGACACTTACAGAATGCTCCAGGGTCACACTCAATAGCCAGAATAATCTTTAGGCTCAATATCATTTACATAGTCTTCTTCAAACGGTGAGATGGATTATGGTGATGATCCTGTCTACGGAATGTTTTTAGCAAAGCAATGTGTTTGTTTAAAGGGTCTGATAAAAAAAAGAAAAGAGAATTTATTTATGTGAGAGTGTAAAATGAACAACCTAGGGGACAAAAAAAAAGGAGTGATAGAAATTGAAATCCAGGTAATAAATATAAGAGATAAATATATTGTTTTACTCAAAGGAAAGAACAACATAAAGAAAGGAGATGAGAGAGTGGAGAGAGTACAAAGAGACAGAAAGAAATGCCAGAAGCCCTGTCTCCTTCAGTTGACAGTGAAAGTTCCCAGCCACATCCCTCCTGTCCCCTGGCTGATAATGCACTGCAATGATTTCATAAACAAAATCCTCAAGTCCCATTAGTTTCAAGCCTGCTCAGGACAGCTCATTTCCCCTGAGCGCTTCCTACTCAAGGATCATTTCATCTGCACTGGTTGCTTCAAGACCTTTCAGTAGCAAACAAGCAGAGCATGACACTGTGAAAACACATTTGAAAAAGGAAGGTTTTCATATTCAAGTGGCTTGTGTTAAACTATATTATACTTCAGAACATTTAGAAGAGTAGCGGTACAGTGGATATAAACATTCTACACAACCATGTTAAAATGGCAGGTTTTTGTGATTCAAAAACTGAAACCAAGATCAATCGTGTGAATGTGAACCCTCAATGTGAAATTACAACATATAAAAATTTAGTGAATAACAATCAGAAACATTTCAGGGAAAAATAAGAAAAATTTAAAAAACATACAATAACCTGGTTGCATAAGTGTGCACACCCCTAAACTAATACATTGTTGAAGCACCTTTGGTTTATATTATACCACTCGTTTGGCTAAGAATCTATCAGCATGGCACATCTTGACTTGGCAATATTTTCTAACTCTTTCTTGCAAGAACATTCTAGATCCAACATATTGTGAGGGCAGCTGCTGTGCACAGCCCGTTTCAGGTCTCCCCACAGATCTTTAGTTGAATTTAGAGCTGGACTCTGGGTAGGCCATTCAAAAACATTGATCTTTTGGTTAGGCCATTCCTTTGTTGATTTGGATGTATGATTTGGGTCATTGTCATGCTGACTGAAGGTGAATTTCCTTTTCATCTTCAGCTTACTAGCAGATACCTGAAGGTTTTGCATTAAAATAGACCAGTATTTGTAGCTATTCATGCTTCCCTCCACTTTGATAAAAGCACTAGGTCTGGCTAAAGAAAAGCAGCCCTAAAGCATGATGCTGCCACCACCATGCTTCACCATGGGTATGGGTGTTCTTTTGGTGATATGCTTTTTTTTTTTGTACCAAACATACTTTTTGGAATTATTATACCTTTTGGAAATGATCTCATCAGACCATAACACATTTTGCCACATAGTCTGGGGTGATTTAGAGCTTACAGATTTAGAATTTAGAATTTAGATTTAGAGCGTACTTGTCGGATGATTTTTTTTGTGAGAAAGGGCTTCCATCTAGCCACCCTACCCATAGCCCAGACATGTGAAGAATACAAGAGATTGTTCTCACATGCAGAGAGCAATCAGTACTTGTCAGATATTCCTGCAGCTCCTTTAATGTTGCCGTACGTCTCTTGGCAGCCTCCCTGGTAATTTTTTTTTTTTTTTTTAATTTTTTATAAATTTTGGAGGGATGTCCTGTTCTTGTCACTGTGGTGCTCCATTTTCTCCACTTGTTGATGATGGCCTTCACTGTGTTCCATGGTACATCTAATGTTTTGGATATTTTTTTGTACCTCTCTCCTGATTGATTCCTTTTGACAGTGGGACCCTGTACATGCTTTGTAAGCTCTTTGCAGACCATGGTTTCAGAAATCAAATGAAACCAAGATGTGAAGAAAGTCCTACAGAAACAGATTATCTTTATTTGGGGATAATCAGAATATTTCATTGATGACAGCTGTATTGAATGCGATTGGTGCATTCTGAACACAGCCACATCCCCAATTACAAAAGGGTGTGCACACTTATGCAGCCAGGTTGTATTATTTTTCAACCAGTTTTATTTTTCCTATTTTTCCCTAAAAGGTTTCTGATTGTTTTTCACTTAATTTTTATACATTGTAATTTCACATTGAGGGTGGAAAAAGTTCTGACATGATTTATCTTGGTTTCATTTTTTTACATCACAAAAACCTGCCATTTGAACACGGGTGTGTAAACCTTTTATATCCACTGTATATGTGTGGCGACCTGGGAAAACCTTTCATGTAGGGAAATTTTGACGTTTCCTATGATATATACTTCTGAAACCTTTATTGAACTGAAATATGTTTCAAGTAAAGTTATAGCAGTTATAGTCTGGAAAGTTGCATTTAAAAATTGATACCGACTGCGGCACAGGAGCATTGTGGGTATTTTGACAGTTGGTACCGCATCTGATTATAAATTGAATTAATTACATGTTTATTTCTCTGCGTCATGTAACTATCCATCAACCTGATCAATGTGTAACATTCACTTTATAAGGAAATCACACTAATCTATCAAGGTTTTCGACTCTGTTAGGCGGACTGACTTATCACTACCACGTTTGTAAAATATGGCATGATCAACATGATCATTGCATGAGGCTACCTGATGGTTCTTACAGAATGCTATACAAAGTAATTATGCTCCTTTTGCAAGGAGGTGTACAATGAAAATATTTTTCCTTGAATTATTTCAGCTTTTTTTACACACTACATCTTTGCATTTTGATTACATGCACTGAACCTCAAGCCCTATATTTGAGAAGCTTTATAACAGTGAAGTAGAGGTGTGCAGTACAGCACAGTATTTGATTTGATTCAGTTTTATTTATACAGCACATTTAAGAAAAGATATTGGCACAAACCAGCTTTACAGTAGGCATGTAGCTCTACATCCCTATTGAGCAAGCCAGAGGCGATAATGGCAAGAAAAAAACTCTGAGACGAGGAAGAAACCTATAGAGGACCATCCCATCCTCTTCTGGGTGACACCGGATAGAGGAACTAAAAGTTGTTACACTTTTACAACCATATAAGATAAAGTTAAATAGTACAGCATATTGAACGGATGTTCAGTATGAGCACATTGTGAACAGGAGTTCTGGGATGAGTCTTTCTGATTACAGCAGCAATTCTTAGGTACACAACTAAGATACACACTATGCATAAGAAAACCCTTTGCTTCAAACTTTTTTTTTTTTTTGGGGGGGGGAAATCTTTTAAGTTATCCATGTGGGACCATCCAAAGAAACAAACAGTGAGTCAGAAGTGCAGAAGATCCAAGAAGTAGTAGAGTATCAGGATGAATCAGGCAGATCCAAAGGGTGAGAGGAGCACATTAGTACATTTTGTCTGTGGTAAGAGTGTAGTTTCTAAGCTTTCCTACAAATGTTTTATTTACACTATCTTCATTACTAGACACATGGGTAATTCTCTATTAACCTTCCTATATGATAGTAAATATGGTATTTAGTGTTTAAGGGATGATATATGAATGGTTTCTGTTTATAAGAGGCAGCATGGGAATTTATGTAAAGCAGCTACGTCCAGGGTCTACTAGACATGGTGGGTCATCCCTAAACACCTCCCTCCCCTACACCCCCCTGCAAACCTCCAAAGTGGATCTTTTCCTTACAAGTGTATCTTAGGCTTGTGGCCTAGTGGTTAGAGAGACAGACTTGTAACCTGAAAGTGAAACTGAAGGTTGTGGGTTCGAGTTTCAGGTCCAGCAGGGAGTGTAGGTGGGGGGAGTGAATGACCAGTGCTCTCTTCCACCCTCAATACCACGACTGAGGTGAGACCCTTGAGCAAGGCACCGAACCCCCAACTGCTCCCTGGGTGCCGCAAATAGGCTGCCCACTGCTCAGGGTGTGTGTGTTCAGGGTGTATGTGTGTGCACTTGGATGGGTTAAATGCAGAGCACAAATTCCGAGTAGGGGTCACCATACTTGGCTACACGTCACTTCACTTCATACACATTTCACTTTTCCATCAAGCTGATGCATTTTAAATTCTTTTTTTTCTTCAAAGCTCCATGAACACATTTTATTTTTTTCAAATTATATTGGAACTATTGAAATGTGGCCATGTGACTCTAATGCAGTGTAAGTAAGTAGTAGATTTAAATATAGCATTACTGACCCATAAGTGATACTACAGCTGATGTCAATTCCAGAAAAGTGCACAAATACAGTGCATTATACAGAATCTTTTTTGCAGTAAGAACAAGGATAGCTGTTTAGAATTTTGTGAAGGGAAACATAAGTACATATTTTTGCTAGTGCTTTCATGCTGTGCTCTGTCATTCTAGATTATGCAATAATGTACTGTATGTAATAAACTCATAAGCTAATTGTACAAAACCAACAACTGTGTTAGCCATTTGTAGCTGCTCAAAAATACATATAGCTAATAAATGGTGTGGGCCAGGTGCAGCTACAATTCATTGTCACAGTTATGGTCTAAGGCTGGGCAACCTGGTTCTGATAATAAAGTTGCACAGATTCCCAAAAATGGCACTTCCTGGGCCATTTGACATGTCCTCAGAAAGGGCCATTTCAGGTTACTGTGTGTGAGATCAATATTAAATATATGGCACTCACACATCAACACATATGTGCCAGTAAAAACTGCAAAATCTATGCATCTGGTCTTTTCTCACACTCGTGCTGTAATTATGAGCAGCTCACAAATTGTGAGCCAGCCTCCAATGATTTGTACTACTCGTACTACATTTTATTCAAACAGCAAAAATGGATTCCTTACTGAGAAATCGCATGTATGTATCTCTGCAGCCCAGAGTCCGCTCCAAATGGATGGGACTAACTCCAAATTGAACAAAGCCAGACAACGATTGTACCGTCTGAGACTGCTGAGGAAATTCAGGGTCTCTCCAGCGATCCTGAAAACGTTCTTTACTGGGGCTATAGAAAGTTTATTGACTCAGTGCATCTCGGTGTGGTATGGAAACTGCTCAAACCAGGACCGCAAAGCCGTGTAGAGAGTGGCATGTTCATCTGAGCACATCTCCGGGTCTGTTCTCCCCTCTCTGCATGACATCTACACCCGGCGATGCAGTACCAGAGCTGCTAAAATCATCATAAGGAGTCCACTCACCCTGGTAACTCTCTGTTCAGCCAGCTTCAATCAGGCAGGCACTTCCGTTGTCTGATGGCTAAAACTGAGAGGCTCAAGAGGAGCTTCTTCCCCTAGGCCATCAGGCTCCTCTACACAGATTTGTCCACAATACAGATCCCTTAGGGCTGCATAAAGACCAAGTTCACTGTGCAGGCCATTGACATGCCACACCCTGCACTTTGTATTGTTACTACACGTAACATACATATTTTTTTGCACATTCCTTTACAAATATTTCTTATTACTTCTTATTTTTAATTTAGTTATTTAAATGCACAGTCTAAGGAGCAGTAGGCTAGGGTTTCATTTCACTGTATGTTATATAACTGTATGTGACAAACCTTGAATCTTGATCTTGAAATTGGCTGCATACTGTATAGATGAGTTATAGATGAGGGTTAGGCTCAGGAAAGGTAGCCTGTAGAATCATCCGCTACATAGACTTTCTACTACATGTTAACTTGCTAGCCCATTTGGCGCTGTACCACCTGTCTGACCCTGGCATACGGGGCTGCAGAGATACAAGTCTCAAAAGTTCAGCTTGGTTCAACCATCGCTGCTAGCCTCCTGATCAATAAATGTTTGAAATGTACATTGCCCTGTTCTAAATGTCTCAAGCATTTTTTTCTTGAGATACTCAAAGTTTTTTTTTTTTTTATGTCCACAACACAGTTGCTATATATATATATATATATATATATATATCTCAAATGCTAGCTCTGGTTAACATTTTCTACATTTTACCTCAGTATCCAGAAGTAAATAATGAACCTTGTGTAGCTAGCAAGTGTTACTTACCGTATTTAGCCAGCTAGCTAATTAGCGCAACTGGATTATTGGTAATGATGTAAACATTAAACATTAGAGTAACTAAGTTTTTTTTTTTTAATTCACGTGATTATTAGCTGTTAATATGTGGTTGTCTTGATAGCCTAAAGTAATCATCATACTAACTGAATCAACTACTACCTTCATACTTTGACAATTATTTTTAATATAATAGCATTAAATTATAAATATGTTTTCCAACCTATTAAAGGTAATGCCATATTCTTTAATTCACAGCATACCTGTTTTTATCTGTATTGTCATTTGGTCTGACTTTTTTGGATCTTTCTGGACCTTTTTGGGAAAAAAAAAATCATATATATTTTTTCTTTGCAATGCCTTTTGGGTAACTTCAGCACCAGAACAGTTATGTTCACTTGATCTCTCCAAGGGGTCGACTAACAAACTTCACTTAAGCTGATAAGGAATCAGAATAGCCCTTAAGATAGTGATGTAGTTTCCCCCTAAGGTGAAATGACAAGGAGAAGTGGACAGTGGTGTGATAAAAATAGTTTTGGAACTCAGCCTCAGGCTAATAAAAGAAAAATGCTAGCTGTGCCATCGACAGAACTCGACAGAGCGTGCATGTGGAGTTACAAAAATGTATTACATAAATTTTGAAAGGAAGTGAACATGCTAATATTCTCTTTTCTGTGTGTGTGTGTGTGCGCGTAACAATATCATATCTCTATTGGCGGTCTTGTATTGAACATCTCTGGTAACATTGTGTCTCATTTATAAAGCTGAATTTATGAATAAATTTATTCTTAAATCTCTAGCAGGAGCATTTACTCAAGAAATGTGCTATTCATGAAAATCCAGTCTGTTTGGAAAAGCGTATCCTTCAACAGTTTGGGTAAATAAGACGTATAAGGAGAATCACTAATGTAAACCTTGGCTGATCTGCTTTAAATCATTTAATTGATATTTTATATACTAATGTATATATGTGTATTACCTCTGCTGTGCTTATTCTATTGTGTGTTTTGGATCACTTTGCCCTTCCACCTCTTTTGCTCTACAGATTATTCTTGTTCCTACTTTGTTTGTTTTATTTGTATTTTTGGTAATAAAGAAACTGCGCTTGCATCCGCCTCCACTATCTGACAACAGGTTATGTTGACAAGTTTAAATATCGTGTTTTTTTTTTTGTTTTTTTTTAATTGCACACACCAATTTAGTGTAAACTTGTGAAACTCCGTCATTTCATCTTAATGACTTGAAAGAAAGCAATCCAAAATAAATCCATAAATTAAGACAAAACAAGACAAGCCATTAAACTGGGACAGAAGAAATGGCACCCTATAAAAAGAGGAAGGCTATGTCCGAATATCCCTAATACCCTACTACACAGTAGGCGAAAAGCAGTATGCTAAAGGCCGAATTCTCAGTATTCATAAAACAGTAGGGAGAAATACCCGGATGACCTACTGCTTCCTCCGAGATTCTGGCAATACACACTGCACTGTCCCATAAGGCAACAGGACTGGCACGGAAGAGCTGTCAGAATCAAAAATGGTGAGAGGCAGCGCGTCGGCGCGTTTTTAAGTGTAAGTGCTATAGGTATTAAACGTTGTTCCTTGTGGTTAAACCGTACTTCTTTAACAAACAAGAAAAAGAAAAAAAAAACGTTGCTCTAATCTGGCAGGCTCTTTATGTTTTTGCGGTTACTATGACGTCATAGGTCACATGACGATGCCAACCTGGCTGATGTAGTATGTCCAGATTGTAATCATACTACACACGTATACTGATCGGTACATACAAGCAGTAGGTACTGAATCGATGCAGTAGGTACTATCACAGTACGTGATTACAGACGCAGGCAAAGTGTTAGCATGTGTCTGTGGTAGCTGACATGCTGCAATGGCTGAGCTGCATTGTTTAGTTGTCATTTTGTGGTTTTAAGCTCTCTGTGAGCTTTACCTTTTATGGAGCTTTGTGCAAACGTAAATACTGTGAATGTCTTGGGTAATTCATGGTTGATTGGCATTTATCAACATACGCATGCAAGTATGAAGATCGGCATAACTGAAACTTTTATAAATCTTGCAAGAACTTTTAGTTCGGGGTGGCGTATGAAAACCACACAACTTAACTAAATGTTTGATAAGTGAAGCCCATTTGTAAGGTAGTAAGTGTGAAGGCGTTTTAAATAGTCCTTTGTAATTGTAAGCCTTTCATTGTAATGTTGTGTTTAAGAAGAACAGTGCAAGCAAATAACTAGAAATGGCTGGAAGATGCTTAAAAACACATAGAAAAGTCTGTTCCATTTTAATAATTCAAATGGGGAAATTATTTGCACATTTTATACAGCTGAACTTTAAAAGTAATTTTGAACAGAACTAAAGGTTCCGCTCAATTGCTATCCTGTTGTTCCCGGCTTCACAATGCACCCTGTGAAATCTTGTGTGAAATACACTGTACAAAGGTCAGAAAAGATGCCCAGAAAAGATGAAGTAAATATGTGCTCAAAGTGCACCGAGTTATTATAATGGAATATAAAAGGGATTATTGGAAATGAGAGACAGAGAATGAATGCTGAAAGAGATAGAAAAGAGGCAGAGGGACTTATCGTGGAATAGAGAGAGAAAGGCATAAAGATAGAGATACTATAAAGGCAGAAATGACAGGAGGAATACACACCGACAAAAAGAAAGATCAAGACAGGAAGTGAAAGAGAGAAGGAGAGTGGCAGACAGAGGTCTTGCACGTTGGAAAAGGAGGCCACAGGTGTTCGTTTGAGCAGTAAGATGACTTATTAAAGCTGCATGTCTGTATTGCACCATAGCATTATTCCACACAGAAAAAACATTCATAAATACTTAGGACAAACTATCAGCCATGCTCACACACACACTTTTCAGAAAGGTATATGGATCTGCAAATGTGCAACCTAAAAAGCTGTTTTGCTCCTAATGTCATATCATTTTCAGCCAGTGCTCAAGTGCTCGATACCAGACCAATCTGTCAGGGGAAATTCTGAACCCATCAAATCATCACACAACACACACAGGGCCTTTACATGATGAATGTCATGGGACAGCCATTAGCCATAGTGGCTCAGACAAAGAGGTTGAGTGCTAATTCTGAATTGGAGAAAAAGCCACATTACTCACCACTCTACTGTAACAAAGAAGGATGTATGTGTGTGTGTGTGTGTGTGTGTGTGTGTGTGTGTGTGTGTGTGTGTGTGCGCGCGCACGTATGTGCGCCCACTTACCACAAGCTACAACTACTCACGGCCACACGGCCCATTAGCTGCAGCTAGAAAATGGCACTGAACTCACACAAACACACACACTCACACACATTTGTCAACATTATTAACAGAGAAGCAGGCTTGCCGCTATCTTCCTGAAAAGCTGAGGCAAGGATGCCATGTTGGAAAGGTCACAGGCTGCCTTCCATCGCTCCTGTTTGTCTGTTTGATTAAGTCTGGCCATTAGAACGCTTGGCCAACACACTGGCCGTGTCCTATTTCACAGGCAGCCAGACTGAATACAAACTAATCAGGAGGATTAAAAAAAAGCTGCAGGAGAAAAAGAAGGCAGAGGGGGAAAGAGATCAGAAACTGAACGACATGCCAAAAGGGCAACTTCAGACAGCCTGATGAAACAATCAATCAGTGAAGGAGGAATGCATGAGACAGATAAGGTGAGAGAGAAAGCACTGTGAGAATAAGAAATGTACAAAAAATGGGAGGGGGGTAATAATGAACAAAGGATATACAGTGCATGATGCTAATTTTTTTTCATGATTAATAATATAAAACATAATTAATAATAAAGAATGCAACAGTAGACAAATAACCAAATAATATGTGAGTTAGACAGAGGATATGTGGGAAGGAGAAACTGACACTGTTAGTCTGCCCAGCTCTTTCACACCTCTATTGTTTCACTCACTCACTCACTCACTCACTCACTCACACACTCACTCACACACACACACACACACAGCAAGGCATTTTTGGATAATTAATCCAGTCAAGGATTACTGACAGCTCCTCTCACTCTCTTTCGTTGCAGATGAACACAACATAGAGAGACTGACAGAGTAACACACGGAAACAGACGTCTTACATAACTGCACAGATAAAAACAAATTAACCACCCACACACCCATACACAACTACACAGTCAGTGGCCTGTGTGAGGTGATACAGGTTTAAAGTGGCACAGACAGGGTGACATGCAGCGCAAACTTCTGATTAACACCACTGAATGCTGCTTGAAGAAAGATGGAGAAGAAAGATAATTGCAAAGGCAGGAGGTAGAGATGCACTCGTCCATTTTTTTTCATCCTCACTCACTGTGTGAAGGCTTTGGGCTAAACTGCTGGAAATTTGTATGTGTATTGAGCTGGCTAAATGCTCAGTAATGGATTGTGTGTGTGTGTGTGTGTGTGTGTGTGTCTAAAGATGTGTGAGAGAAAGAAAGATAGAGAGACAAAGAGCAAGATTGGCATTGACCTGGCTAAATGTTACATGAGCTCCAACTCTCTCTCTCTCTCTCTCTCTCTCTCTCAATCTCTCTCTCTCTCTCTCAATCTCTGTGTATCGATCACTGGCTCTTGCTTGCCCGTCACTGTCACAAACACTGCCCTCGTCAAGGCAACTTGGCCTTGGCACAGGTGTTGTCGTCAAAGAAACCAGACAATCACCGGATAGATGGGTGTTTGTTACACAAAACTGGAGCTGAAAATGTGTGTTTGTTTACGCCTAGCTAAAATCACAAAGATGAATTTTTCTTCTCCACCAACGACAATTCTATATTATTGCCCACGTTCTCAAGCAAAGTGTCCATTTTTCAAAACATACACACTCGCACAAATCTGCAGACCTGCAGGCCTTTAAAGTAGCACCTTCTTGTAACTGTTTATCGTTTCGTACACAGCTTCCACAGCTAAGATGAATCTTTATTTTCAAATGATCTGGCAGTATCACTAGACTACGATTTTCATTAAAATGACCAAGAATCTCTTTACTTTCACAGAAACTTACACTCCAAACAACACTCCGGAACCACAAACCTTTGTAACCTGCAGTGTGTGGTAAGCTCTTAAATTCAGGTTGATATAGTAGGCCAAATATAAGTGTAACAGGCTGATTGAGGATCCATTTGCAAGAGATTTAAATAGAAATCACAGCAAATAGTGTGATAACACTATCCAAATATCCGAAACATTAAGACAGGCAAATGCCAAAACACGATCAGCAAATCCAAGGGTTATAGAAATAATAAGACATAGAATAATAATCAGTAGAAACAAGACTCAAAACTTACTCAACTGTAGGGAATGGCAAGACTTTGCAATGTCCATGAAAAGTTATTTACGCTAAAATGAGGAAGCTGTGCTAATGGTTAAAGGTTGTGTTAGTATTCTGGTGAGTGTGACCTCTGCTGGCGGGGAGGGGAAATGTCCTGAGTCCAACAAGAATCTTAATCATAGCAGGGATCAAAACACTGGTAGTCATAGTCCATAATCAGAAATAAATAATGGGAACTAGAGTCAAAATTCAGAATTAGGAAATACACTGATATACAAAAACAAGTCTTGGACTTAATAACTACAATAACACATGATAAGACATTCATATCCAGGAATATCAACATAGCAAAATTGTTTTGGGTGGGAGGGATGGCATACTCTCTCTCACTAGCCAATCGTAGGGCATCTGTGAGCTCAGGCATGTAGTAGGGGCTGGATAGCACTTTCCTCCATGTGTGTTATGCTGCCCTGTGACACAGCATGAGCAGCAGTTTAAAAAGATGCAGCTGGCTGGCTTCATGTGTCTCAGAGGAAGCATGTGATAGCCTTGACCCTCCCCGGTTTGTAGCTGTTAGGGGTAGCTGTTAGGTCCTAACTGGTGGATGGCTATTAGCCAAGACCAAATTAGGGAGAAAAAAATCACCTAAAAAATGTCTGATAAGACTTTGCAACAATACAGTGATACAACAGTGTATACAAAGAAAAACTAATCAAGGACTAACACTAAACAGGTGAACACAGACAGTTAACAAACCAATGACAGAACGGGGGCGGAAACAGGAGTACAATAGAAATAGGGGTACATCACCATGTGAACGTTGATGCAAAGTGGGAAATTGTGACGCCTTTTCCCAAAGCTTGTCAGCAAATACACAAAGGTATTTCTATTACAAACAAAACTCAGTGATGTTATAAAGATTTGATGCTGTGAACTCTTTTTTTTTTTTTAAAAATTCAGTTACATCTGAATTTACAATATTCATTAATTCATTAATCTACAGTAAGCGATTTATCCTGGTCAGGGTCACAACGGATCCAGCACCTATCCAGGAACATGGGACTAGCCGTCCTTTGCAGGCTACCATGAATACACCACAGACACATATGTACACAGTCATTCACACCTCAGGGAAATACAGAGTAGCCAGTTAACACACCAACAAACCTGGAGAACGTGAAATTCCACACAGACAGTAACCTGAGCTCAAGATCAAACCGGAAACCTTGGCACTGTGCAGCTACGCATAATGTGTGTTAAACAATTTAATGATACCCACTCAGCAAACTGTCACATTACAGCAGTAATGCAATAAGTAACTCACCGCCTGAAAATTCCATGCAGGGCAAATGCTAAGATGTTGTCTCTTTTTTAAAGATGTCAACAGTGACAAAGAAAAAGATGGACAGAGAGAGAGATAAAGATGGATAGAGGAAACTTGTGGGGTGTGACTGTACTTCTGGACATATGCTGCATGGTGCTAATGCTTCTCGTGGTGTGCTTATCAGTGCTACATTCAGTTTGTGCGTTTGTAAGTGTGAGTGCGCGAGGGAGCTGAAGCAAGTTTGCATTACTGTGCGTGAGCATGTGTAATCGGCTCCATCTGTACATGTCCACATGACCCTTTCAGTCACAGAGTACACTTTAGCACTTCTGCTTTTCTAACAGAAGATCTCACCATATGCTCCCTTAATTCTTGGCTCGTGCCGACCAGATTAAGAGATTTATGCCACTGATGCCTGTTCTGATGCCCTGGACAAATACTGGTTTTAATATGAATGCTCCAATGCTCTGTGTCAATAATCCTGATCCTTTCCTTGTTGAAAACTCCAGCGTCTGTTTTATCAAACAAGTGAGGCTGTCTTGTGCGAGCTGTCTGTAGCCTGCCAGGGTGATTGAAGGCTCTGCTGGTTGGACATATACTGGAGTCATACGAATAAACACCTTTCACTCAGTGCTTTGACAGGTGCCACTGTGAGGTACTGGCAACCCATCACTCATAGTGTCCCTTTAGATAACATGACAGAATGTCACACTGACTGAGAGAGAAAGACCGAAAGGAAAAGAGAGGAAGATGGGTGAAGATGTATAGATGATTACAACAGGGCCCCCAAGATGATAGTGCAGGTGTAGTACTTACTGAACAGACATCTTATTATCACATGCACACTTGTGCACATTCTCTCTCTCTCTCTCTCTCTCTCTCTCTCTTTCTCTCTCTCTCTCTCTCAGTCTCTCGATTCAATTCAATTCAATTCCATTCAATTCACTAAGATTTACTGGCATGACCGTATGCAGTTACAGTATTGTTAAATCATCACAGAAAAAAGAAGACTGTGATTAATAAATAGTTACATCAGCAAGCATCCATATAAGAAAGGGAATAAAGAACAGAAATTAATACTTATACTAGTAATAATAGTAACAATTAAAATTATGTAAGATGAAAAAAAAACAGGAATATGACAATCCTGCATTTAATAACACTGATGCAAAGTCTGAGAACATCAATGTTCTAACTCCAGAAAACACAGAGAGAAAGGATAGACAAGAGAGACAACAAAACCTGCAATGTACTTTTCCCCAATGTCCTTTTTAATACTGACTGTAATCCATATATGAGCTTTGAGTTTATAATTATCCAGTCCCACAAGTCAAACTTCTAGCTTTAGTAAGTAATCTGGTATGATTCTTGGTGTGCCCAAGAACCACCTGCTTTAACCTGAACAGGTCATTTAATTGGCGTTACAACTGACCAATCTTCCTAGAGTCCCTTGGTAAAAGGATATGGGACACGCTCATCTCTAACTATGTTAAACAAACCTTTGAACAACGTTTTAAATAAACTTGTTATAATAAAGATGGGATGCTGTGAATTAGCTTTCAATCCAGTGATTGGCTGATCCAATACCTTGTTTGCAAACGTGCAGTGAATTATGGTGTTTGCCAGTCAGTCAGACACTAGTGCACATATGTGTGCACATATACAGATGGACGGTCTTTAAGATCCTGAGGCTTGAAGCCAGAAAAGTGTAATAATTAACGCTTCATGAATATTTATTAATTGAACATGAACAAATAAAGTATTGGACATTATTCATTATGAGTACCTTTATTATCCACTTTTTACAAGATACCTTATAATAGTCTGCTGGATTCCATTCATTTCAGATGACTGTCTGAAGTGTTTACAAAAGGATTTACTGGATAATTAAGGATCCTTGGCTTACTAAATTGGTTCTAAGCTCCCTGGACAAAAAAAAACGAGCCACATCTAACAATAACAGCCTTATTGTACAGTGTCAGCAGGTTGCACACCTGCACAAATGTAACTTTGTGAAAAAAAACAAAAAAAAAACAGACTGTCAATTGATGGCCAGACTCTGAAATTGTTGATGAACTGATGAACTCACCACTGACACTCCCATGTTCCAGGATGATAGCTGAAGGGTGCATAGTGTCAAATCCCTGTGCGATTTGTCTGACTAACATGATGGAACCCTGTAGCAGACCTCAATCCCATATAAAACTTGTGGGACTATTTGGAGCAGGAGGTGAAGCAAAATAAGCACTCACAAATTCTAGCTGAATTGTGCACCCAGTCAGTGGAAGAGTGAACTAAAATTGACAGGAACTCAAGACACTGATGGAATTCGTAACTGGATTGGTACTTTTATCACGGCAACGGGTGGCGTAACTTGTCATTACAAAACAAATGATGCTAATTTGAATCCCTCTGCTGTAGGGTTCTACATTGATGTAAGCGTTCCCCCAGAGTGGGTGCTAGATGGAACCTTTATTTATAAGAGTGTACTGAAGCATGTGTTATTGTAGCATGAGTGGCTCAGGCTGTCCTGCTCCCAAAGTGGACCACTTGCCCTGAAATTGGATGAGCAGGCGTGGATGCACTGGAACCCAAATACTGAACCAATTGGAATTAAGGTATTGTGGGATGCTGGAGGTTAATTTAGAGCTAAACTCAGTTCAGTTGGCTCCAACGTCACCTTGCTGGCAGTTGATGAAGGTATTGATGAAGGAACTAATAATGGATAACTTTAACACTAGTTTGTTCATCATGAAGTAACTTTTTTTATGATTAGGTAATAAGAATAAGAATAAGAATAATAAATAGCGTTTTAACTATCATCATTATGAAGTCCTCCGTCCTCTGTAAATTTAACTCAACTTTAGAAAGATCAAATTTCAAACTTCATTTTCCAAAATTCCAACTGCAAAATTATAACTTCATGTCTATGGATCATACAAAATTAAACAAACAAACGTGGATTTCGTTCAATTTCATAAGAACAAAGACGTTAAGAAAAAGGTATGAATGGTAAACCCGCCCCAACCTTAACCTTGGACTTGATATGAATTAGCAAGTGGAAGACCTAGTTGTTATTTCAATACTACACATGACAAAACAGACAAAGACACACAAAGGCATGCAAACACACATATTCCAAATTAAACAAACCTGTTTTCCAATGTATATATGTACTGGTTGTGTGTATTTGAAGTGAGAGTGTGCAGCCTTGCACTTGATTAGACTAGCTATTTTTCCTCATTACTGTTGTTCACTGAGACATATCGGTGAAACCATATTTACACATATACTGACTATATAAAGCTCTATGCATGTACACACTGGCTGTCTGCACATGTGTGAGTGTCGCATTCAGACAGGCCATAATGAACAAGAAGTCATGCAGAATAAATCACATAACCACGTTCTTGTAGCCTCTCACAGTTTAAGCACAGTCAGGTACTGTAATTAAACAGTGCTGATGGCCATAATGACTCACTTTCAGCTACTTATATTACTCAAAACATCCAAGATTGATCCTGTCAAATAGTGTATAGCTACGATTATGACCCTTGTTTGGTTTCACGCTGTCTCCATAACAACCTATTTTCATCACTAGAAGTAGCTTCTGTTCATAATATATTATGATATTACAAGCAGAAGTGGAAAAAATGTAAAATAATATTATTATAATACTGTGTATGTTTGGGATCCGCCAGTCATCTGTTGCAAGACAGCAGCTTGTTCACAAAATGCTATAACTTGGATACTTTTGGATGCAAATAAGTGAGAGCATATTACTCCATTCTTTGTATTTCAGTTCATTTTAGGATTCAAGAAAACATTTATTGTTTGTTCTTGAAGCTCTAAATTGACTGATCCCTTATTACATTGCAGACATTGAACACACAATGTGTCTAGACTCTTAATGTCTTTCATGCAATTACTGCCTTTTTCTCGATATCAGCTAAAACAAAGTGGTGACCGTGTTTTGGAAAAGTCTACCAGCACACCTCGGACATGCTCCGTCTGTGTTCACTTTTAAATCAGAGCTCAAAACATATTTTTTATTCTACAGCCTTGAGAATCATTCAATGTATGTATGTATGTGTATATGTATGTATATACATATATATATATATATATATATATATATATATATATATATATATATATATATATATATATATATATATATATA
Source organism: Pangasius djambal (assembly GCA_022985145.1). Lineage (NCBI taxonomy): Eukaryota > Metazoa > Chordata > Actinopteri > Siluriformes > Pangasiidae > Pangasius > Pangasius djambal. The sequence goes on from CM040999.1 coordinate 8,604,017, forward strand.
TATATATATATATATATATATATATATATATATATATATATAATATAGCACATTGTACAGCATGGTCAACATGAGATTTAATCCTGCTTTATAAATTAAATGTAATGACTTCTAAAATATAGCCTAGCTACAAACACATTACGTTCACAATGTAATTAAAACCGCTAATAACATTTATTCCACAGAGCTGCTGAATTTTCGAACGTGACTGGTCAGAAGGTGTTGATTTACTTTCTAAAACAGCAGCTCTGACAGTAGTTCCTGCTGCAAGGTTTGTATTAATGTGCTTGTTCTAACCCGTTGTTTGATTTTTTTTTTGACATTTATGGAAGGAGTCTCCACTGCCAGTGCTTTGTAACAGTCAGAGGTAAAGCTGTAACTTAAGGGCAGAGAGCTTTCTGGGTTCTCAGTAACACAACAAGTGATAACGGGAACTAACTTGTTTCACAGACAGTCCACAACACTAAATGTATGTATTAAAGAACATTCTCATTCTTTAACACATAAAAAAAAATGTAGAAAAGTTGAAAGTTTGTTGCAAATTCATGTGGTATGAAATGAATTAATCACTCCTGAACTGAGGGTAATATTAAGAGTCAGATATTCAGTACAGATAGGCATTTCAGAAACCAGCTTACAAAAACAGCGCTTGCTTTTGTAGGGACTTTTAAATCAACCTGCCTGACTCGCTTAAATGAGTTATTCCAAATGAACGATTAATTTACAAACTGCCTATCGCTAGCGTCTGTCTGAGGCCCTTTCAGATACGAGAGAGTAAACCACTTATCTTCTCTTGAAGAAACTCAGCAGTTTCCTCCAGCTAACTGCACTGCCACTCTTAACTCCGCGAAATGAGAAAGTGAATGAGATGGGATTACACAGCTAATGCGAGCAGATGAAGGAAGGTCGGCCTGAATCTTTCACTCGAAGAGGATTAAACTGACCAGGATTTCTGAGGAGCATCTTCTCATCCTTTACAGCAACATCTGGCCTTCATATCTACCTTTGTAGCGCAAGGAACAAAGTAATTTGAGGATGTTAACCACAAAATAAATAACACAAAAATAACAATTGCTATATGACGCTGTGTATATAGACATATTGATTATTATTATTATTATTATTATTATTATTATTATTATAGTAGTAGTAGTAGTATTCTTATTATTTTATTTTTTTTATATATATTTATATATTTATATATATATATATATATATATATATATATATATATATTTTTTTTTTTATATATTATATATAAAAAAACAGCACTTTCATGAACAAAGCCCATACTGTAATATTGGATAAATGAATTTGGCATATAGTGCACCCACACAGGATGTGGCTTTATTCAGTATGTGTAATGATTAGTTAAGCAATGTACACAGCAAACCTCTTCACTTGTCTACTGAGAGAAACAAGCAAACATCTCGATTCATGCAGTGTGAAGTGCACAGTGCACTTTGTACTGTTCGATGCAGGTTCTTGTCTGAAGTATTGACTGAAGCTACTTAGCTAAAGCACGCTGACTACAAGCTCAGACACTCAGACTACATGTTGCATTAGGCACCGGGTCTGTCCCACTCCTACACACTTGAGTGCTTATAAATTTTATTGGCGTTATGTGACATGACATGTCAACTTGCCAGTGTTCAACTAGCTATTAAGTAAGCAAGTGCATGACAATTAAAAAAGCACATACTTAATGGCCACGTCATTGCATCATAAATTACGACTATGAGCGTGTCCACAAACGCTATCGATTACTCTAGTGTTAGGAATGTTTCTCACACAATCTTTAAGGATGACTCAGCAGCAGGGATGGCTGGTATAAATGGGCTAGCATGGCTAAGCTCCCCTGTCTATCAACAGTTACAATGCATCAATTTAAGGTTTCAATTTTTGGCATCCACATCAGATTTCCTGTTAAGGAGGATTCATTTAGTGGATACAAGTGGCCAATGGCCATAAGAAAAATGCACTGAATAGTATGAAGAAGTGACGTTAAGGCTGATTTCTTTCTAACACAGACTGTAGATTCATGGAGCCTATCAGTGAAAAAAAAAAGTGTCAGATGATCACACAGAATGAAACACCTCCTAGATTTGATCTATATATGGGCTGATATTTTTCAGCTCTTCTCGCTGACACATCATCAGCAGTGATGTGAAATGCAGGTGCAAGTTTAATGAAAGCAAAAGACATTATTTACTATCGCATCCTCTTTTCCCCAAAATGCCTTTGGAGGAGAAACTCAAAGTAGATAGACCATGCACACACTGCCTAATCAATGCCCAAATTACCCACAGACAGATATCTGAACTTTTGATGACGTTTGATGTTATTTATGGTTTGAATGAAAGGGTTACATGCTCACCAGCAACTGTTAAAGATGCCACTCACATTGTCATTAAGCATATTTTAGCTACACTGTCTCTACGTTGTGATAAAAAGAATGCACAAATCTGATAGTGTGTAACAGTGCTGAGGCTGATACTGGCTGTAAGAATGAGTCCTGAGAAATAAATAATTAATTGAATCATTGAATAACCTTGCTATTCAATAATCATGATAATAAATTATAATGAACTTGTACTTAATATTAGTCATACAAATCAATTATAGCCATTTATGTTACTCTATTAAGCTATTTTAATCAAAGATATTTTAATCAAGAGTATATGTCATCATTTTAGTTCAGTAACGGTAATATTATAATCCATGTTTGTTCCAGAGATATAGGGGTGGGCGATATGACAAAAATATCATATCACGATTCTTGAAGGCATTCCTACAATACACAATAGAGTATGTATCACAATATATAGATTTGATAACCATTTCCAAGCCATACAGTTGCATACGTACAGTTGTCTTGCACTCAAACAAACAAAAAATATCGATATTTATTTAATGTCTATAGAACTGCATTTATTTTATATTTACACACTTAATTTAATACTGAAAAAAGAGAAAAAAAATCTGTAAAATTGTTAACATTGTACAAAGATGAAGTACAAATTTTTAACATCAAATCCACTCCTTCCAGTAAGTTTAATAATTTTTTTTTTTTTTAATTGTTAAAACCATGATATCACAATATCTCAGAAAAGTGTATAGTGATGTAATTTATCACAGTATCAATATTATATTGTCATCGCCCAGCCCTAATATGATGGACAGATCTGATGTGTTTACCAGAACTGAACATGGAGAACATGGAAAGACATTTGATCAGAGACCGAATAAAAGTGCTGGAATTTGGACCTGATTTGAAGATGCTGATTTTTCTTTGACTTTTGGCTTCTTCAGCTATAATTTTCCTTTATTTCTCCCTTTTTTAATTCTATGTGTACTTTCCTTTAGGCATTAAAAAAAACTTTTTGTTGGAAGACTTCTGAGAGGTAATCTGACAATGTTTTTTTTGGGATATTTCTGACTCCACTGATGTATTTTATGCTGTAATTTTAACACACACGCACATGAACACAGCTTGGCTTAATGCATGCTGCAACCACACCTCACTTATTTCTGCATAACTTAGCAACAGAAGCTTTGCTGAGACTCAGACTCGGGTCCTGTGGGGATGTCAGTAACGCACAGCCCATACTCACAGCTCTGATATCATTATCAAATCGAAAATTGGATTTTACTGAAAACGGGATGTCTACCTGAAGTTTATAGGATGGGAATGTTAACCTGGCTTGTTTTCATGCACGCCAGTGAACACAAATTACTATCTTCCCCAGCACGTACAGAAGCTGTGCGACTTTATCTGGCTTCCTCTCCTGCCTTTTTTCCGTTCACAGGTCGCAAGCTCTTAACTGTGAGTGTTAATTAACCTGGCATGATGTATTACCCATATTCGCTATGAAACCCAAATATGGCGCGAGCGCACAACTCAGTTTTGCTCAAAGCAAGAATACTAACTGCTTCAACTCTGAGATTACACACGTATACTGTTTTTTTTTTCTTATTTATTTGGTGTTTGTTTATTATTAAACCTGTCAGTTAGCTCTTTCCGCAGTGTGTAGCAAATAAGGAAACAGCAAATAAGTAAACAGATCAAAATTAGAAAGGTGCAGTTATAAAAATAAAACGGGGTATATGGAGGCAACTGTAAAAGAGGTCAAACATTTCCAACTGAACATGAATGCATGCTGAGTTAATATATTCAAGTGTGTTTGAGTTAATTCAGCTGTGGGAGAGATTTAATTAAACACCGGGGACTTGTGCGCATTAAGGGCGCAAGAGGAAAACTGGCACACAGGATTGTTAATTGAGATGTAGACTGGGGTAAAGAGACTCCACGCGCGCTTTACCTCTTTTATCCTGCACTTTAACAGTAATCTCCACTACAGGTTCGGTCTCCCGGTCCAGGCTTCTGGAGATCACCAGCTCGCCGCTCTCTCTGCTAACAGTGACCGGAGAGCTTTCCGTGTCGGGGTAAAGCAGCTCGAAACTGGCCGACTGAAACCGGACCGGGTTCAGGTTCATGATCACAGAGCCGATGGCTGCGTCTTCAGACACACTCACGCTCACGGGCTCGCTGGGCTCCAGGACGGAGCGAGACTTCCTCAGCAGTCGGGAGGATGGAGGGAAGGCGGCCGGCCACTGCCGGGGACTGATCTCCACCTTCATGTGGCGACCTGTGCGCGACGGCCATCCGCGGTCTCTGGCAAACACGCTGAACTTTATGGGCGACGCGAGACCGAGGATGGAGTCCACGAGGAGAACTTCACCCGTTTTGGGCACCACGTAGAAGCTCCCGTTTCTCGGCAGCGCGTAATAGATGAGCTCGGCGTTCTTGCCGCTGTCTGTATCCTCTGCTGCCACTTTGTAAACCACCGACCTGAGCGCGGTGGCATCATCTAGAGTTATTTTGACGTCCGCGTGCCGAAAAGCAGGCTCGTGGTCGTTCGTGTCGAGGACGTCCACCCGCACGGACGCCACGCGCAACATGACGCGTTCGGCCGCAGCGCAGCTCGCGCAACACAGGCCCACATCCAGCACGTACTCCGCGCGCTCTTCTCGGTCCAACACGCTGGCGGTTTTCAGCTGCACGTGCCCGCGTCCGTGGTGCGCGAAAACCCGAAAGTCATCGCTCCCGTCTCCGAGTAACTTCAGATACGCGCCCGAGCCCGAGCACCAGCGCTGCGCGTCGATGCGCCTCGCCGGGATGCTGAGCCCGTTCACCCGCGAGCCCGGCGGGGAGTTCTCAAACACGTGCCCGTGGAAAAACGGCGTCCGCTCGTCTGTCTTATTTCCCAAAACAAAAGTCATGCAGTAGGATATAAAAACAGCCCAAATCATGGTTTTCTTTTTCAGGGTCGCGCCGCGCTCTGCGGGTTCACGGAAAAGCGCTTAAAATGCGGAACATACTCAAAAATCCCAGTTAAAAAGCCTTCTTCTAAACATTTCCGTGCATCGTGTTGTGGCCCGTCCTCGAGTTATCCGCGCTGATCTGTGTGAGCACTCCGGTAATTGAAACGCAGCGGAACTTTTGGCTCGAGCTGCGCGGTGCTCCGGTGGCGCTCTGCCTCACAGCCGCTCGTAGCGCGCGCGCGTTAAAGCTGCTGAGTTTCGGCAGAGCAGCACGCGCTGCCGGACAGCGCGCGACTCGAGCACGGGGGGCGGGGCTTCAGAGAGACCACGCGGGGAATCCTCTGGGAACAGCCGCTCACTTCAGATGTCTATAGATATCAAACTGTTTCATTCAGTGTACACCCTACTTCTGCTGTACACGAAAACACAGTGTCCTTAGAGCAAGTGGAAATAAAATTACAAATATCCTCCACACATCTATCCCACATCATTACAGATTTAGCATTTTAACGCGTGCATGTAAAGAAAAATAACTCAACACTACATTACTTCATGACACAAAACAAATAAGCCCATATTATGTCTCTCCATTGTTAACCTATCTGCTGTCTTTTCTCTGCCTAGTTAATGTGAAGACTGTGCTTATTATTATTATTATTAGTAGTAGTAGTAGTAGTAGTAGTATTACAACAGGCAATATTATTATTGTTTGCTTGTTTGTTTTTGTTTTATTTCCCCCCTCCTTTCATTCTCCTATATATTTTATCCTTATACCTGTTAAATGCTGTGGAAAAAAGGATTTTCTTTCTCCAACATACTCACATAAGACTGTATGTCTGTGAGTAAATTATTACAAGACCACTTGGGAAACGAAAATAAGAACACTACAGACTACTTACATTCGACTGATTGTTAGACTCACAAATCTTTTCTTTTCTTTTATTATTTGATTTTTTTTTTTTTTTTGTGAGAAACTCTGAAACAAACCTAAATAAATCGAGGACATCTTAAAATGATGCGTATCAAACAAAGGCAATTATGGGTTTCAAATCAGTATAATGAACACAGTCCAGCAGAGGTCATGAAGACCACAATCTGCCAAGCTGCTGCAAAGCTGAAGAGATGGAGCCAGTTGGAGTGATGACAAGAGGGTCGGCTGACACGGGTCTTTACCTGCTTGAGGAACTGGAACGGGTTATGAATTGCAGCACACAACGTTTGTTTCAGTAACCATTCATTTATACTCCTCCAGCAGCCACCCTTTCCAATGCTCCCAGTGTTCTATCTGCATTTTCTTGGACACAACTTCTGCCCATTTTCTCTGCTTTCAAGACCAGATTTAATTTTATTTTACTAATTTAGTACTTGCTATAAAAAAAAGTCTCTAGAAGTTGCCAGGTGACTTCAAGAAGTGATTTGCATAATGATTAAATTATTGTGATCATTTGCGTATCACATGTGTTACATGAAGGCTTTCTGAACACTTACAACAGAAAGGAATATAATTAAATAGTTATTTTTAACAATATAAGAAGCCAACATATTTATATATTTATAAAATACCATCATTTTAACAAGAACAAGAATACTTGGACAAACAAAGAACAAATGAAGCTATGGTATTAAATAGTCAGGAAACAGACAGGTGTGGTTTGGGAAGAAATAACTAGCATCTATTCACTCACCTGTCACTTTAATAGGAACAAATATACCCCCCTGCTCATTCATGAAATTATTGAATCAGCCAATCATGATACAAATACAGGTGAAGAGTTTCGGTTCATGTTCACATCATACATCAGAATGGAGATTTGAGTATTTTGGAAACTGCTGATTTCGTGGGAATTTCATGACGTCTCTAAAGATTACACAGAGTGGAGCAAAAAAACTAAATACATCCAGTGAGTGGCAGAAGTGCCTTGTTTATGAGAGAGGTCAGAGGAGAATGGTCAGACTGGTCCGAACTGACAGGATGACTATGGTAACTTAAACAACCGCACTTTACAACCATGGTGAGAAGAAAAGCATATCAGAACATACAACATGCAGAACCCTGAGGCAGATGGGTTATGACAGCAGAAGACCACATTGGGTTGCACTCCTATCAGCCATGAGCAAGAATCTGAGGCTACAGTGGGCGCAGGTACACCGAAACTGGACAGATGAAGATTGGAGAAACACCGCCTGGTCGTTTTCCAATCTTCAAATGCAGATTTTTCAAGTCCTGCTTTTATATATCTAGTATTAAATAGTGAAATTCATGACTATGTATGAATTTATTTTTGGACTGAGATTTAGTTTTGTACCAAATGTTCCAAATTGGTGATTTGGCCACTCCTAAAGTTTCTACTATCTCTCTGATAGGTCCGTTTTGTATTTTCAGCGTAATTATGGCCTCCTTCACTTGCATTGGCACCTCTCTGGACTACATATTGAGACATCCCATGAACAGCTACCAAATGCAAATTCAGAGCTTTGAATCAACTCCAGACCTTTTATCTCCTTAATTTGTCACAAAATTACAGGGAAACAGGCCACACCTGGCCATGAAACTGCTTATCAGTTAATTGTCCAATTACTTTTACACCTGTGAAGGTGGTGGTACTCTGTAAAAATGGCTGAGATTCCTAAACGGTTAATGCAATGTTTTTGTCAAGCCCGTTGAATTAAAGCTGAAAGTCTACACTTCAATTACATCTTCATTTCATCTTCACGCCTCATTTCTAATACATTGCGATGGTGTGCAGAGGCAAAATGACTGAAATTGTGCCACTGTCCAAATATTTATGGACCCGATTCTCTCTCTCTCTCTCTCTCTCTCTCTCTCTCTCTATATATATATATATATATATATATATATATATACATACATACACACACATATATTCACAGTCAACCTGAATTTTTGCTCTATGCTTACAGAAAGCCATTTTTAATTCAAGGACCACCTGATACACCTTCCACGGAAAATAAATAAATAATTTAAAAAAAAAATCAAAGCTAGGAACATGCCCTATGTCAGCATTACAGTGTGAGTAGACACATTCTTGACAGTGGCCAGGATTCTTCTCAAGCTGTCTGCACTTCGAGCCTCACAAGTACCTCTCAAGGGAAGCACAACTTTTCCAAATAATGTACCAGCAGTGTTTCGGTAGCTTTCCTGGATATTCAGGGATCCCTTGTAAATCATGTCACCTTGTCAAAGGACAGTGTTAAATCCTTAATTTGTGAAAACCGCACAAGATTCTGGCTCAAGTCTGATCGGTTATTGTCACTATGACCATTTTGTGTTGTAGCTTTACAGAATGACGGATTGGTGCTCAGGAAATGTACCCTTACCTTTTCCTTGCATATTTCACTTAGCTTTTTCATTCCTAGTTCACCATTAATCCTTGGCTTGGACACACCAGCAGTAGTTCATCACTGGTCTCAGTCATTTCAGTTTCTGATTATGGAAATTCGAGCTCCAGTGATAAACATAGCAATACTGCTGAAAACACCATACATTTATTGCGATATAACAACCAACAAAATTTAAGCTAAAACAAATTTAAACTTTTAAGGGAAAAAATAGTAAGAAAAGATTTTACAATAACATGATTGCACAAGCATGAACATCCTTTTATAATAGGCATGTGAATGAATGGGCATGTAGGATTTTTTTTTTTTTTTTTTTTTTATTCTTGGTTTCATCTGACTGCTGAAGGTATGATCTGCAGAAAGGTTAAAGCATTTATGTTATCCCATTGTTGAAAGGTAGCGATCAGGAGAGGGGTAAAAAAGAATTTTCAAACACATTAGATGCACTATGGAACACTATGAAGGCCATCATCAACACGTGGAGAAAATGGACCACTGCAGTGACGTCACCAAGAACCGGACATCCCTCCAAAACTAAAGGAAGGACCAGAAGAAAAGTTATCAGGGAAGCTGCCAAGAGATCTACAGCAACATTAAAGGAGCTGCAAGGAATATCTGGCATGTACTGATCACTCCCTGCATGTTACAATGATCTCTTGCATTCCTAATGCCTGGGCTCTTGGGTAGGGTGGCTAGACAGAAGCCACTTTTTCATGAAAAAATAACATCTAAGCCTGCCTAATTCACCCCAGAATTGTGCTATTGTGTTATGGTATGATAAGGCCAAGGTAGAACTTTTGGGCATAATTCTAAAAGATATGTTTGGTGCAAAAACAAGACAGTTTATCACCCAAAGAACACTATACCCATGGTGAAATTGGGGCTGCTTCAGTTAAGCTGGGACTGGGGCTTTAGTCAAGATAGAGGGAATCATGGATAGCTCCAAATTCCAAACTATTTTCGCAAAAACCTGCAGGCCTCTGTTAGACAGCTGAAGATAAAGAAAAATTTCACCTGACAACCACAATGCCAACCCAAAGCATAAGTTCAAATTAACAATGGAAGATCAATGTTTTGAAAGGGCCTAGTCAGAACCCAGATCTAAATCTTATTGAAAACCTGTGGAATTACTTGAAGAGGGCTGTGCAGTGAAGATCCCCTTAAAATTTGATATATATATATATATAAAATTTTTATACCTTAAAAAATACTATAAAGTGCATTAAAAAATAATAAAGTAAAGAAAGTCAATATTTGGTGTGACAACCCTTTCCTTTAAAAAAATGAAGGAAAAAAAAACATCAGTAGTCTCAGGTACAGCTTGTGCAGTTTTAGCAGTTTTATAAGGAAACGGTAAGTGTTACTGAGCATCTTGGAGAATCTGCCACAGTTCTTCTGGAGACTTTGACTGTCACACCTTTTTGCATGCAAAACCCAGCAGCTTTCATTATGTTTTTTGCATTTTTTTTACATAATATGTTGTTTTCTTCACTGACATACAAATAGATTTGTGTAAAATTATTTTTTTTGTTGGAAAAGCAATATATGTTTACGGTCAGAATCACATGCCTCCATTTGCAGTAAATGCTGTTTCTCAGGCACGAGTCTGAACAGGGCTTAAGGACATAGATCTAATAAGCAACGGACACAATTTCAGTATCATCTCCTCACTATGTGTGTTTAACTTAAAAATAATCTGTCTGAGGCCTCATGAGCTATTCTTACAGCTCACTTTAAGTTAATTCAAAATTTTATCCAGTAAAAAAATCGGTCCTTAAGATAAGCAAAGTTTCTGATTAAGATGCTGTCTCCTCTGAAAATAACTTTTTGTTGACATTAAAGGGACCATAGTCTTAATTATTTAATAAAGTTTTATTTATAGTTTAATTGACTATATTTGCAGCCTAAAAAGCATAACTTTCAGTTTAACATCTTGTGGTTACAATAAACTGTCAGACAGTGATGATGGACTCATTCAAATCAATATCACCAATAAAATTGGGCTCACAATTGGACGTAACTGAGACACACCTCTGTGTTTGGAGAACTCCATCCCGTAACTTTTGAATAGCGCAGGGTCTGAGGTCTGATCACGGATGTGCATAATTTCAGCATTAAATCCTCACTGTGCAAGTTTAACTCAACTCTGAACATGGCACTTATATAAATAAGAAGAGGAGAAAAAAATGGTCCTACTAATTGTGACAAGATTGCTAATTTGCTTTGCTGAACTTTGTGTCTCCAGGCCTTTACTAAGTCTCAGGGTAGTTTTCCATTAGCATTTAATATGTTTTCTTCATTCTCAATGTTGTTGAGGATATTAATCTTCTCCACATTTACAGCAGAGGAAGTGGTGTTTTGCCCCAACCCATCTGATTTATTGCCCTTGTCTCAGCAGTGACATATGCTACACATTTTGAGAGTGTCAGGGGTCACTGCCCCTTTCTTTAGCAGCTCATATTAAGGAGCTGCTGAAATAGTTTTGACAAAAGACACAGAAGACAAAGCTACTCTACTGGCCATAACAGGCCTTCTAATGTTAACCATGTTCTCAGGTTGTCTTACTTTTTTTTTTTTCCAAATGGAAATGTGAGCAAAGAGTTTGTGCATCATCCTCAAACAAGGATATATAGGAGATATATGCAGTTTTCTCAATCCAATCCCAACCAATCTGAGTATGTATGCAGTTTTTCTCAATATTCCTGAAAAGTGCTTATAAAACCTGCCATTAATAATATCTGCTGAAATATTAGAACATCATTCTTGTAAAATATGCAAGGGCCGCTCAGCCCATACCTCATATCTGCTGTCATCACAGTGTAGATGTCACTCCTTAGATGTGTAGAGCTTCTTGTAACTGTGATTAAACAATTTAACATTTTTGAGCGTAGGAATTAAAAGTAGTACACACTATAACTCAATGTCAAAAGTGAGATATGGGATAATATTCTGTACATATGTTAGCTGAAGAAGTTTTTACAGTGGTTCTTACAATGATTAACTTTTACAAAGGTTATACTCGAAATGTATTCGTTTCCTCCCAGAACATTGCGTCTGTTGATGCTTGTTTTGATATGAGATTTTGAAAAGAATGATGTTGCTAAAGAATAAAAAATGAAATCTCTTTTCATGCTGACCGTTACGTTTACAGTATTAGACCAAGACATGCACATAGAAACGTTCTTTAATAAAACATTATTATTTGCAAATTTGCATTTTGTTTCAAACATTATCAGTATTGTTTTAATAAAGTTCATCAGTTGTTTGAGTGAAAATGTTGAATCAAAAAATGACATTTTAAAGTACTGTTTGAACACATTATTCTACTGGAGAAATTACAGAAATTCCTTTTTGTGTTATATTAGATTAAGATGAATTACTAAATGTGTGTAAGTTGGTGATGTTATGTTTTGGGTTAAATTTATGTTTGAACATTTTTTTTTATTTAATTTCTCACTCATTAAGGCTACTGAGTCAATCTATTTAAAGAGAAACTTAGAAAAGAGTGGTCAAGGCAACCCTGCGTGTTGAACATGAGCAATAAACACCTACAATTACCAGCTTTGAATTATATATGCAATATGCAATATCAACCATGAAGAACACTGCTAATAGTTTTTAAACTACCAAAAAAAGATGGTTAAAACACATCACCATAAAATGTTTATCATTAGTTTGTCCAAATTATAGGTTGATATGCTTCAGCAAAGAAGCCACATACCCGTAGAAGGACTTAAATCTCTTCCAAAATGTAGAGGATTTGCTACAATCAACTTGCTGCTAATGCCAGTGAAAGACTGGCTTCACATCCAGGGTGTATGTTCCCATGTCATGCCTGCTGTTCCCAGGATAAGCTCTGAATCCTGAAGACGAATGAATGAATGAACTTACAGCTTACTTAAAAAATAGTCAGTCTTGGCCTTTAGAGAGATCTAAGGACTTATCTATGCTAAGTCTAGAAGTCTAGCAGTCGCCTCATGCTTTGTTCCATCTGGTGTTTAACTCAAGAGGAAGCCACGTGGTTATAGCTATTTTCTATCCTCTATTTCATATAAAAATAAAGATAAAGATGAAAATATTCACATTTCGCAAATAAGATATTAAAGGTCATGAAGACATGCCTGCTTGTTAAACACCTTCAAAATCCTCTTCACAATAATCCATTAGGAGCATTGGACTGGACCATTGGACCATCCAGGGTGTAATCCTGTCTCATGCCCAGTGTTCCCAGAATTTACAGTGTAACGATAAAGCCAATAATGAACAAAAATGAATGAATGAATACTTAACCAGTTCTTTCGAATACTGTCTTAATACTCAATACTGGATACTTTAAAAAAAAAATTAGTGTAAAGCTGAATTTTGACAGAACTTCATGGTGATAATGTTGTATTTACTGCATACACTACTACTACAGTTTTCCATTTACACTGTTGTTTTAACTTTTTGCCTTATATACATTCTAAATAAATCAGTTGAAAATCCTAAACATGAAATCTGATTAAAAAAATGTCTTTATTAAACAAGTCATTCAATTCAACATAAGAACAAGCATAATATGAAAATAAAAGACTGCATAATAAGAAATTATTAAAATGAACAATGACAACAACAATGACAGAATCACTTGGTCACAGTCCTGAATACCACAGAGAAGAAAAAAGCCTGTCTTTACTTCCAGTTTAAACTAAAATGCTATGCTTTTTTTTTTTTTATCAAAAACTTGGCAAAGAATGGCAAAATAATAGAAGAAATGAAAAAACAAAAACAAAACAAAAAAACAGTATACTGTGTCAGTTCCACAAAAAAAGTGCAGATTAGAATTAGAATGCTTTACAGAGTAGGGCTACAACAAAAGAACACTCATATTCATAAGTCGGTGAGAATAAAATGAGAATAAGATCAGTTACTTTAAATTGTTAAAATGTGGTGACTTTGCAAATGTCATGGCTCAAGTTAAACTATTGGCACAAATTCTATTTAATTTATCGCATGCCTGAGTTAACTAATCTAGGCTAAAATCACCCATCAAATCTACATCTGAATCAGTCAATGAAATTAGCATCTTAACAAACGTGTTCAAGGCAACCGCAGATACTGAAGGTGGGCACAAAATATCCACAATTATCAGGCTTGACTTATAGCCTTGTGCAATATCATCAGCTAAGAATGCTGATTTGGTAAAGAATTTGAAGTTCACGAAACACTAAAAACTCATCCACCACTTTTCAGTCTTTCAATCATCTTTAACCAAGATAAATTTCTTAAGTAAAGTATGTAATAAAATCTTGCAATTGCCTCGAACATTAATATGCAGCACCCAAAGATTGCTGTAGTTATTTTGGTCTTTAAGTAACTGCAAATAGGATATGAAAAAAACAAAAAAAACAAAAACATTAATGGAGGCTCCAAGAGTGAGTCCAACAATTGGCTACTCAATAAAAGAATCAATAACAGCAACTGGAGGAATAGTATACACACTACTGTATACATCATTTCTATGCCTGTGGCTCCTGTCATAGAATATAGTCAAGCGCGAACATAGCACGATCCATCCAAAAGCACTTGGATATATACCATCTCGTTAAAAAAGCTGTGATTCTGCCAAAAGCAATTAAAATTATCAGTAATGCCCAAAGATTGCACCAGACTTCCATCCACTTGTTCTACCCTAGTAAAGCCTACTATAACATTCCACATCCATGTTCAAATAAAGTAATGGACCAGAGCTGAGAGATCAAACTTCCACGAGAGTAAAGTTTTGCACAAGGTCTTAAAATGTTCCTACAGATTGTCATTAAGAGTATCAGATAAAAAAAAAAAAAACAAAGTTCATAAGAGTCAATACTCAAGCTGCAGAAAGACATTGAACAAACAACATTATCAAGCTTAATGTTCTTTGTCATGGAATCATTCACAACCAAGCCTCCTGTGACGACTAAGCAATGGCAACAGCATGATTTCAATCTCTTAATACGACAAATTTGTTGCATTATTATTAAAACACAGTCTAACTTTAGTGCAGACTGTAGGTATCTGTCAAAACAGAGAATGAAGAAGGGGTTACAGGGTTCCAGCATGATTGATGCTTAGCAGAAGACGAGGAACATGACTCAAAACTTAGTCATTTCTTGTACTGAGCTATAAAAAGCGTCATGAATTGGACTGCTAGCTCTTTCTTTTTGTAATTCAAATGACTTTATTGCTCACAATTTCAGGCAAGCTCATTACAGTATAGACTCACTGACGAATTTATTGGGAACACCTACACCTGGTCATTCATGCAAGTATCTAATCAATCAATCAATCATGTGGCAGCAGCACAGTGCATAAAATAACGCAGATGCAGGTTACAAGCTTCAGTTTATGTTCACATCAAACATCAGAATGGGGAAACCATGTGATCTCAGTGACTTTGACGATGGCTGCTGGTTGTTGGTGCCAGATGGGCTAGGCTGAGTATTTCACAATCTCCTGAGAATGGCCAGACTGGTTTGAGCTGACAGGAAGGCCACAGTATCTCACATAATCACTCTTTACAACTGTGGTGAGCAGAAAAGCATCTCAGAATGCACAACATGTCTAACTTTGAGCCAGATGTGCTTCAACAATCCCTCCTATCCTATAGGTTACAGTGGGCACAGGCTCACTGAAACTGAACAAATGGAAATATGTCGCCTGGTCTTGGCCCGATGTGGTTTTCTGTTTCTGCTGTTGTAGCCCATCTGCCTACATTGTACCACATGTAACACAATTCTGTATTGTTTTTTTTTTTTTTTTTTTTTTGATCAGCAAGATTTTCCACCCACAGAACTGCCACTCATTGGATGTCGTTGTGTTTTTTTTGTTGTTTTTTGCACCATTCTGAGGAAACTCTAGAGATTATTGTGCATTAAAAATCCCAGGAGTTCAGCAATTTCTGAAATAAGCAAACCTGCCCACCTGGCACCAACAACCATGCCACAATCAAAATCATTTCCCCCCATTCAGATGTTTGATGTGAACATTAACTGAAGCTCTTGACCTGTATCTGCATCTGTATCTGTTGCCAGATAATTGACTAATTGGATAATTGCATGAATGGCCAGGAGTAGAAGTGTTCCTATTAAAATGGCCAGGTAGTGTATGAAAATTATTATTATTATTTTTAAAAGAAAGTCTAACTTTAGTGTAAACTGTAAACTATAGGTATCTGCCGAGACATATAACCCAAAAAAGGGGTTACAGGGTTCCAGCCTGACAGATGTTTAGCAACAGACGATGACTGTGTGTCAAACAAAGCAATTTCCACGAGCTATTAAAAAAAAAAAAAAAAAACACCTCAAATTGGCCTCCTAGCTCTTTCTTTTTGTTATTCAAATTACTTTATTGTTCACAATTTGAGGCAACAAAGATGTACAAATATCTGGGATAGGCATTCATTACATAAGAAAAAGGAAATAGAGCAAAACGGAAGAAGACACTAAAAATGCATGATTAGTATACTGAATTTAGCATTCAATTAAATATTATGTATTAGATCATGGAATGACCTAATGTCTTTTTTCACTTTCTCTTCAACATTAATTGTTATGTGACGCATTTCCGTTTAATGAATGCTGGGAGAACTCCAATTGCATGCCATCATTCTGGCAGCTCTAATGATCCTCAAGAAGGAATAACCATGGTCACATTTCTCCATAGCTTCAGTAATTATACAGCAACATAGATAGACTATAGAACATTCCCACATCATAAGTAAATACTGTATATACTGATGTAAGATATGTTTTCCAGCCCGAATTATTACCATTTGTGCGGTATCAATTTAATATTTAATGTTAAATAGTAACTTAAGACCCAATTCCAAAGCATGCCAGAGCAGGGGTAAGAAAACTCCAGGCAACCTTGTCAAACGTCTTTCTGAAGTCGAGATGAAACTGGGACATCATCCAATGAGTTCAACCACATTAAGTGGAAGTTTTCTCAAACTGTCAACTGAGGACATGACATTAATGAAGCCTATCTCAACAGTGTGATATATTTGGCCATAAGTTCTATCAGCATTATATTACAGTCTACATTAATGAGCTTACCACTCTATGTATACTTAGGTATTCGGTATTTCAATGCTTGATTAAATGAATAACTTCAATAAAATTAGGGATATTAAATATAAATTGATATATTTGTTTGGTAAGACATCTGCACTTGGTGGTTTGTCTTGTGTCTGGATGTCCAAATGTTCAGCTAGATGAGTCGCCAGTTTAGGTACATTTATGCTGTGGGTTATTCCATGACTGGCGTGCCAATTAGCCCTTAATTTCCTTTGCAAGAACCTCCCATACTATGTGCTCCTTTAATATGAAGTCAAATTACTGTCATTTTCATAAGAAATATGAAAGCAAACTTAAGTAAAAGCTCCAAGATATTGTAAAATGTTCTCATTTTTGGAGGTTGAACGTAACTCAGGCTGTTGTTTTCAACCAAAATATTTAACTTCAACAGTCCACCTGGTCAGAGCCGATTATAATCTGCACAGTATGTTCCACTCTGATGAATTTTCTGTCACAAATTTGTTTCTCCTGTGTGTAGTATCACAGCGCTCCTTAATTACTACCCTGATTGTGTTAGCTGTAAAAATGAAAAAAAAAACAAAACGATTTTAAACAAAGATATGTTAGATAGGCATGTCCTTCCAACCCGTGCTAATAACGTTCAGATTTTATGCTAATTCTTTGTTAAGAAAGAAGAACTGTTTTCACACGTCCCACTTATTTCCTTTTATTTTCCCTCTCCCTTGCTGATAATTTGGCTGTTGATATTAATGCAAGGTATTTTTATTAGAGGATATGTAAACATTTTTAAAATATGACCAATTATGTAGCACTAAGGAACCGTCCAGATGTTATGAGATTTTAACAACATGAAAATGCAAATGTATGCACTAATAACACACTACTTGAATATCGTTCAGGGAACAGAAATACACATGACAATAAACGAACAGACCAGTACAATAAATTTCATTTTGCTCAACATAGCAGGCAAAAACATTATACCATTTTACTAAATTATTACTTTCGAGTTTTCTAGATTTACATTGTAGTGGAACCTACACAATTTCCATGGCAATAACTCCCACATACTGGCTTATGTTTTTTGAAATGAGGGCATTTGAAGTAATGGGTCTTATTGATTGTACAGTTCAGTATGTTTGTGCGAAAACATAAGCTCAACAGATGCTGTGTGATATTTATTTATGTTTTGTTAAAAACGAAAAGAAAAACAAGGAATAAAAAAAAATCAACCTCTATACATAATCAAAAGTGCAATCATTCACACCAACAAACTGTCAATAAATGACTGCAATCTATTTGAATAGTATGCTGCATTGTTAATGGAGCTCTTTATTTGATTTTATATAATTTAATAGCTTGCAGGAATTACATGCGTATGCCTACCACATATATGATGTAGCTCATAGCCCGTGTTTAATTCACTCGTAGTATGCAGTACTGACCATTCCAGCCATGCCGATCCAGCTGCTGGTTAAGAATGTTACAAAGTGTCTTCTTTGTTTTTTTTAAAATAAAGACTTGATTGCTGCTGCATTTGGGTAACTAATATCATCATGTGATTTCAACGTGACACCACCTTGAGTTTTGGAAAAACTGACACCAGTGGCATTCACTGTAAAGTATGAAAGCTGTTATGTGGACTACAAGTAAGGAATAAAGCACAATGGGGTGTGCTGTTATAGGAAAATAATCACTAACGGAGTGTTTTATTCCTCGTATACCAAAGCACTTTGCCACACTAACAATTGTGTATAAATAATGAATAGCACGTCTTACTTTTTTTTTTATCCATTTATAGTTACATTTAATGGTTCTGGAACATCCACAACACAAGTATTATCATTTAAGTTATAGCTACTATAAGCAGTCTTTTCCTTACCTCCCTCTTGAATAAAGAAAAGAGTTATTATTTTATTAGTTATTATGTTATTATGTCAGAAAACTTAGTGACTGTTACAAAGCAATGGAGACCCCTTCCATAAGTGCTAAATAAACGTCTTCTTACAGAAAGCTTCACCATTGTAATGATAATACTTATTATTTTATTATTATTAGCCTTAGATGATGATGATGATGATGATGGTTATTATTATTGTTGTTGTTGTTGTTGTAGTACAGCATCAGCCATACAAGTCTCAGTGAATTAGCTGTTACTATAGAAATGGTAACAAGCGCTTTAATATAAACCTGTAATTTAAATTACAGCTGCCACACCTTGTGACCAATCAGAATCAAGGATTCAGTGGTGGTCTTGGATAACTGTGTTTAACTGTGCTGTGCTGCGACAAGTACATATTTATCTGTAGCCTGTGTAGCACTACCAGCATCAACCAGCCATTATAGCTTACTACTGTAATTATAACTAGTTGCTTGCCTTTTTCAGCTACACCTTCTCTGTTAACACATCTGTCAGTTTAGAATAATTATATATATATATATATATATATATTGAGGAATAGACAGTTTAATCAAGACAGGAGAGAAAAAAAAAACAGAGAATGAACTCTGATTTATTGTTGAATCCCTTTTCTCCTCTTAGCTGTACTTTCACTCTTTTGTTTTGCTCGCTAGCTCTCTTATAGACCTTTTTTCTCCACTGACTAAGGTGAGAGGTGTCTATATAAAACCTACTCCCATAATCCATTTGGCTCAAGACTCTGATAATAGCCAAACATTCTTTCATTCTTTTGTGCCTAAGGTTTGGCTGTGACGATGAATTATATATCCAGATATCCATCTATGCCTTTTTCCCATTTTTTCCCTTTTTTTTATATGTATTTTTTTCTTTCCCGACTTAATTTTTTTTTCTTATTTGCAAAAAAATATTTCATATTGGAGTTTCAACCATTTGGCATGATATGCCTTCACCTACGGATAAAGTCTGGGCCTCAGATATCTTCAGATCCTAGCAATTTCCATGGAGATTCGGCTTATAGAACTCGGGCAAAAGTATTCATTCTTATTTTAAAGTAATGAGTACAGAAATAGCAACTACAGCAAGTTGCTCAGGCACGGTTGTTTTTCTTGAACCCTTACACATAAAGGTGCAAGGGTGTTCCACATGCTTATTTCTTTTATAGGACTTCCTGGAAATGGAGAATTTTACTTTATTTAACCATTCCATACTTTACAGCTTATCATATAATGAGGCTATTATCCCGCTTTTCTGATAGGTGAAGACTGCTTGAGTGGATGCAACATGAATGACATAATTACATTATGATTATAATAGCCTGTCATAATTCAATTAAAATGCATTTATTATACTGTAGTTCAATCACAACCTTGAATAACGCTGCCTATAATATAAGCATCCATAATGGTCACGCATAATACCTAGTAAATCAAGTTTTCATAACATCAACACTTTTTTATCCTTATTTTGTTGTTTGCATATTCAGATCTGTTTGTAATTGCTCACTTCTGGGTCTCTCAGCATCCGATTCACCACTAGCCAAGTGAGAAAGAAGTTGTGATGGTTTTTTATTAGAGACAGACTTTACAAACTTGGTGAAAGTCTGTCCAAAACCCCTAGATAACTACCTGCTGGTCTCTAAAAACCACTGCTCATACTATATTGACTATGGTCCCATGTTGTTTGGAAGGTCCCAAATTGCCTGTGTCTCTTCTGGGTGCCATCTACAGACAAGTGGTCAGGTAGCATAGTTAAACTCAAAGATTTGGATGTTCCTCCGCTCCCACTCTATTAATAAATAGACTATATGGCCAAATGTTTGCATACATCTGACCATCGCACCCATATGTGCTTTTTGAACATTCTGTTTCAGTCCTCTTTTGCTGTTAAAATAATCATTTGGGGCCTGTTAGTTCCAGTGAAAGGAGATTGTATATATCTACAGCATATAACGACATCCTGTACAATGGTGTGCTTCCAAGTTTGTGGCAAAAAGTTGGGGAAGAATCACATATGGGTGTAATGGTCAGGTGTCCACAACTATTTGGCCATATAGAGTATCTAGTATTGGTGCAACCATTTCCTACTATAACAAAGGGCTCCATTCATCAAGCTGGATTAGAACAGATTTATTTGTAAACTGTCTGTACGAGCATTTACACAAGACATTTGGTATTCATGGAAATTCTGTAAATTTGGAAAAACCTATATTCTACTTGTGCTCCTAAGTGTGTTTAAATTAGACACATAACAAGATTAAATAATGTAAACCTTGACCTTGATCAAGGTTTACAACTTCGATTGACTTCAAAACATATAATTTGCATGGGTTACTGCACTTTTATAAATGGATCACACTGTCAGGCGTTTAAATTGCTGATTTTTATTATGTTTACCACATTTAGCAGACACCCATATCCAGATCAACTTATAGAAGTGCTTAGTAGTCTCTATTAAGAGCACATCCTCACGCTAGTTCACTAGGTCTTGGACTAATAATACCATTGAGAAACTTTTATGAAAAAACAGTCAAACAGTCAAGAAATGACTGACATAAACCCATACATTAAGACAAATAAAACTAATCATTCAATTATGACAAAAGAAATGCCACCTTATAAATGGATTATTACATATTTTTATACTGGCATAGTATTGATTCAAAATAATTTCCACTTCGGTTTTTCAGGCTTTACCCTCATCATTCATTTCATGCTCTTAGCTGTCTGTGCACTTGAACTTTTATGAAGTTTAGTGGGTATTACTACATGCAAATGAGCTGTGTTGGGAATGCACTTTGCCCATCGTAATTGATCACTATATGCACGTGAGTATGAAGAAAATCAGCAATTCCAAAACTTATGTAAATCTGGCATAAAATTTTAGTTCAGATTGGCTTTTGCAAACATTTACACAAACTTTCAGTAAAAGATTGATAAATGAAGCCCAGTGTCGGCAGCACGCTGCTCAGAAACATGGCAGACCTAATGTAAGATGCATGTGAGCTTTTCATTTGGGCTTGTGTCTGTGGCAATGGTAGTCAGTCAATAATGTAAAAATCCGAATAACTTGCCAGCTTTCCAGCCTACTTGTCACTTTCAACTTTGCTCTTCTCACAGCCACATAAACTGCTCAGAGAGAAAGGGAGAGAAAAAAGAAACAGATCTCATTTTTATGTGGGGAAAAGAGTGCACAGATGTGCCACAGCAAACGTTATCTGTAGCTTGTCCCACAGACTCTCTGTAAACCACGCCCCCACCTGCTATACATAACCTGGCAGTATATATATGTTTACTTGTGCATTTGCACTACAAATCGTCTTGCACTATGCGCTGCTTCCCTCAAAAATATCTCTTTTGCACAATTTCATGTACAAAATCTCTCATTTGCACATTTTCACTTACAGTATGTAAAGTTTTGAACAGTACGTATAGTCAACTAAATTGTTTTTCTAATACCTTTATCTTCATATTTATGTTTAACTTGTATGTAGCACCGTGGTCCTGCGAGATACGACATTTCGTTCCACTATATGTCCACACATGTAGCAGAATGGCAATAAAGCTCGACTTGAACTTGACTTGACTTGAGAATATCAACAAAACACCTTGAGACACTTTTTAATGGGGTTGACTTTTCCCAGTCTACCAGCATTCAATTCTTCTGGTCAGATGAACCGCTGGATATCTCCTCCATAGTTTACTGGAAGCACAGGAGTGAGTAAGCTTGGGTGGCATTTCATGTTAACTTACAACAATATATTAAACGGCAGCAAGAATCAGTATGATAGATAAGTTTTGAATTGGAACTGCAAATTAGGTATGACTGGTTAAGCAGCAAATCCAACTTGAATCCTGCCATATACAACCTCAAATTAAAAGTGTAGAGACATGACAAAGAAGCTTGGCAGGAACACATGCTTCCTCCAAGACGTGAAGCCAGCCAAGCTCATCTTTTCAAACTACTCCATCACAGGGTAGAGTAACACACTCAGAGGGAAGTGCTGTTTGCCCTTTTTGGCATACATGTTCAAGAGCTCACAGATGCCTACGATTGGCTATCACTCTGATTGACAGGGAAGAGACAGTAATTCCATACCCTAAGAGCATGGCCAGTTTTGCTCTCTTGGCCCCTGGGCACAGATGGCTGTGGCATCATCAAGATACGAACTCACAATCTCCAGATATTGGGTGAAAGCTAGTATGAAGCCTAATATGAAGCCTAATATGATACATGTATGTAACACAACCAGTAGCTCACACTGTTTCCCTCATACTGTACTTAAACCTGTGTTGTCTTGTACGCAGTAGCCTGGACCTGGATATGGAGGGCAGCCCAGCCATCCCCCACAAAAGCTGTTACAGTATCATTTCTAATCATCTTTAATCTCTTTTCATTAGTTTCAGTGCATTAATTAAACACAGCCAATGGAAAGGCTAAATGCAGGCAATGGAAAGACATTTTCTACAGTGCTGAGAAATATTTCGGATTGCCGCTCCAGTTGTGCTGGCCCCCATGCTGAGTAACCTTTAGCTTTCTAATGCCAGTTAATTGAACCCCATTAAGAGCAAAACATACAGAAAAATTAGTTCTGTTATGTCTCAGAACTGTGGCTTGCTTGTTTCAGATCATCCTAATAAAATAGGTCTGTTTCAAAATATGGAAAACATCCTATGTGTAAGCTTTTCATTAGTGGCAGCAAGAAGTAAAATTTTCCCATTCTACTGGAAATCAAATAATTTTTATGATTTGAAACATTACTTTTTGGCTCATTACCCTTGGCTAACCATGGCATTCAATAACGTTTGTTCTATTTCTCTGGAAACTCATAAAATTATATATTGAAACGTTATCGAGTTTTACGCCTTTGCCCTTGGCTTCAGCTGTTTTTACAATAACAATTTGGCTTTGAGACATAAAACCTAATGAACGGGTCGGCCATATTTGCATATGAGTATGTGTGTGGGTGTGTGTGGGTGTGTATGTGGGTAGGTATGATTGGGAAGGGGGGGTGTTATTGTACAGGCGAGATGCCAGTTAGCACACGTAATTAGATAGTCTGGCAGTCGGGCCTGTCGTCAACAGCACACGTTCTTTTTAATGAGGCTTATCTGCATGCACTTTTACCCCCCGTCTATTCTGTGTAGCTCAGCCAAGACACTCCAGTGCGTTGACTGTGCATAATCAGAACATAAATGTACTCATTACACCGAAATAAACCTCCTTTAAATGTCCTCTGTGTTAATACTCTACTCCTAAGGGAAAAAAAAAAATGATGACACAATATAAAATATTTCCCACAGTGATATACATAGTATGTGCCAAGTGGAAGAGAGAAAAATGTGCAGAAAACATTTCCTGTCGCTACAACAATTTCTCTGTTGTTCCCGCTGTCTTTCCTTCATATCATGCGATATTTGGAGTCAGGACTATATATTTGTCAGAAGAATTTTTCAGGTGACTGAAGTTACTCACTTTTATTCCATGGTCTGAGTGAGAAAATGCCACCGTGGCCCTAGAATTAGTTCATAAATTCATTTTTATTTTGCGTAGCACTATAACAAAACAGCTTTACAGAAATCTGGATTTAAATGAACAAGCCAAAGATAACACTGGCAAGTAGTAGACACACAACCCTAAGAGAGCATAAGGAAGAAAACTTGAGAAGAGCCAGATTCCCCAGCAGGGCTGTTTATCTCTATACCTGTAAGTGGTCTGTGCAATGGATTATGGTCCCGAGACACCAGGGGTCCTGTAAGGAAAAAAAAAAAAATTAATTATATCACAGACTTTCATTGTGATCTTTTGGACTCAGACCTAGCGGCAGACCCTGATGGCCTCGGGATCCACTTGCCGGAGACGGGCTATACTGCAACAAGGACTCAAGACTCAGGACATTTCCTTCTCTGCACTAATTGCATGTCCATGAGTTGTTTATATACTGGAAAACCAGGAACAAACCCAAAAGTGTGTGTGAGGTCAGAGGTCACACTAGAATTCAGGTGATCTCTGACATCACACACAATTTCAGGTTACTTCCTGGCTTTCCACTTTCTAAACAGCTCATGGACATTCATTTAGTGGAAAGTCTTACTAATCATTTTGTATTATGTAAGTTCTCAGCCTTGCTCCTGATTATTGACTTTTGAACTTTGCTGCATCTCTCCGATTTGTCTTTTGGATTCTGGTTTTGATAATCCTAATTATTTGTCTTCTGACCTCTGCCTGCCTTAACAACACCGATATTGGGATTGTGATTTCATTGCGTTTGCAGCAATTATTATTAAACCTTCTGCTCCTGCCTCTGAGTTGCACTTATAATCATGTTTTGACACAATGTCACTATTTTTATAATTCCATGTGATGTTTAGCAATAACTTTACAATTAATAATGACAACTGTAAATCACCAGTAATATATTCACAATTTTAAATTATGGTTATGAACATTTAAAACCATTAAAAGAGTGCTTCAAGTAAATTAGATGATAGGTTCAATTATTCCTTATTATGTGCTGTAAGACTATATTCATTTTTTCTTGTAATGCAATATGGGAAGACTTATTATGGGAAGATTAATTACAAAAAGACACATACATGCACATTACTGAAAAGTTTAATGTCAAAATAATAGACACATTTCAAAACATGATGGGTGTTTTGTCTAAAATGTCATGGGCATACATATGTAGCACCTACTTATTCTTGGACGGACAGGAAAGTAGGTGCTCCATGTGTGTGCCCGTGTCATATTTGGAAGCACCCAGTGAAGACATTTTAAATGTTTATAATAATGGATTTATAATGGATCTTCCTGCTGCTTTATAATTATGCACATTGCATTACAACATGATAAGTTATAAAGTAATCATTTATAGCATATTATCAGAGCTTTATGAGGATCTATTATGGTGCATAAAATTCTTATAAGGAATCATAAACAATTTACAAAGAATTATAGAAATCTGGATACAAATCAGAAGTCCTTAGCCAACTTGTCCACAGGTCCCTCTGTGAAGTTATCTGGTATCAGTATCAGTTATCAGTACTGAGGCATCCAAAACAAAACAAGCCACATGTGAGGAATAGCCAGAACTGCTCACACGGACGCGCAGATAGACAGATAGACAGACAGAGAGAGAGAAATTCAGGAGCAGGGATTAAAGCAAAAGAGACATTAAACCTCTGTATGCTTTCCGTGTGGCCAATAATCCTTGATCTAGGTCAAGGGTCCACCCTCCTGAGGAGGGGAGGTCATGTTTTTGAAGCCACTGAAGTGGAAAGTGAAAGAGGTCAGGCTCCAGCAGTTGCTTATGGTACCACTGATTTCTTTTTTTGGCCAGACAGAAAACAGCCAGGATTAAAAGTTCAAGGTCAGTGTCTGGAGGATTGGTCGAAGTGCAACTTTAAGTTCTAAGGCTGGAGCTATACCGATCTTTAAAGGATCGACGAATGGTCTCTGTGGGTGTCACGTTAATCCTCTTGCTGTCGTCCCTAAACCCTGTAGAATAGGCTGCTCAGAAACATGTCCATTTCCAAACCCTTCCTCCCCACTTTTTTGTCTTTTTAATGATGAAACACTGAGAAAGCAATAAATACAGTGCAAAAAACAAGTTTATTGGAATTGTATAATGAAGTGATGCGGCAATTCCACGCAAAACAGGTTAGGTGACTAAGAAGAAGTCCATCACGGATGGTATATTCAGTGCAACGGCTTTGTAAAATGAAACCATTAATCTCAGTGGATATAATGAACAGAATAACAAAGAAAGTGTATATGTATTTTGTGTACAGTTCTAAACAACAGAATCACAGACATTTGTCTAATGAAAAAAAAAAAATGAAGTGTGTTAGAACAGTGAGATGAAACTCCATGCCTGAAGGGTCACAGTGCCTTTTCATTGTTCTTGTGCATCTGGTTCAATATACGAGGAGCTTTATAATTAGGTGGTGAGATGAAATGTGTGTATTAAATCACAATAAACCAGTGTGGTGTCTCTCTAGTTCTGGAGGTTGTACAACTCTGTTCGAAACAGTGCACAGAGAGTACTCTACACTATGTTTTAGATTTAAAACACAGATTCTCAAGCACCAGTTTGGTACCTGGCTGTGGATCGTTTTTGAAAAGTGTGGCAGTGAGAGCCCTGGGCTTCATTTGGGTGAGGGCCAAGACTACTTGCTAAACCTTGGACACCCTTATGGAGTTCTCTTGATTTACATTTGCTTTTTCCCTTGTTTAACATGCATAAAACAATCCAGTTAATGTTTTTAGCAATTCGGAGGTGTTAGTAATGCTCCTAGCAATGACAGAAAAACAGGCATTGGGTGCAATCTGCAGAGATGCTTGGATTTATAGGCAGCCGGCTTTATGTAAGCTTACTTTATACGATTAGTACAAAGTAACAAAAGTATATACACTCTGGAATGTATGGATAGGCTCCGGATCCACCGCGAACCTCTCAAATCAAACAACTAGTCTGCCTACATTGGAGCATGAAATACTCTCTATATAAAAATAAGTAGACTATAGGCTACATACTGAAAAAAAAAATAAAAATAAAAGGTGCTCCTCAGTGGAGCAAAAAAAAAAAAAAGTGTTTACCCTATCATCGAGAGATCATGTGTTCAAATAACGATGATGCCATAGCCATCTGTGGCCAGATACCAGGGGAGCAAAAGTGGCCATGCTCTCTGGGTGGGAGGGATGGCATACTCTACCTCCTGTTAATCAAAGTGACACTAGCAAATCGTGGGCATTTGTGAGGACAGGTATGCTGAAGAGGGCAAATAGCGCACTACCTGTGATGCAGCATGAGCAGCATTTCAAAAAGATGCAAAGCTGAGTGTCACCCTCCCCAGTTGGCAGCTGTCCTATGATGGGGTGAGCTGGGTGGTGGAAATTGGCAGACATTGTTTATAACACACACACACAAAAATAAAAAACACATTCGACCATATAATGAATTTTTTTCTACTCAAATCCAGCTGGATGTTCTTTGGTAGAACTTAGACTAGCTGATCATGTGATACTGTCTACAATATGATGTTAGTTCTGGTGAGTGTTTAAGCCTCTGTCATACTTGATTTTGGCCATGCTATGTTCCTTGCTGGAAATTCAAAAGCAGGATAAAACATGGGGGTCTCTGGAGGACTAGTGGTTAGACCATAGCACTCTCACCAGTGCAGCCCGGGTTCAATTCCTGGCCAGGGTACCAACTCCAGCCCCTGGGGTTGCATACAACGGTGCACGGTCAGTGCTGGTCCTAAGCCTGATCTCTAACAGAAGCAGCCCAAAGAGGAACAACAGGCAATCATAAAATGCAACATTGGCGAGCAAAAGGAAGAGAACAGAGAGGCAAAAGTATGGTGTAATGACTACTTAATAATATGCAGTTTCTCAAAGATAGTAAAGTCCCACATACTTAATTTCTATTGGCTCACAGAAACAAGTTTGTATATTCACAGGTCTGAATGTGAGCAGAGAGTATGGCTGTAATTCCTAAATGGTAAATGCCATATTTTTGTGGAGCCTCTTAAAATAGAGCTGAAAGTCTACACTTCGATCACATCTTGATTGTTTTATTTCAAATCCATTGTGGCGGTGTATAAAGGCAAAATTACAAAAACCTCCATCATTGTCCAAATACTTCCGGACTTAACTGTAATTCTAAGGCCAAGACATATTAATTAGTTCTCTGTAAATAGAAGAAAAATGTTTATGTAGAGTCTTTAAATCCAAACTATAGACTGAGACATGGGAGATGAAGTGTGCTGTCTATTTAGTAGTGCAAGCCTGTTGAGTGTAGCACAGCTGGAAACCACTGGTCATGGGACTATCCTGCATGACTAAATATAGCACAATGAATCATGTGGAGTGGTGCCTCTCCCTCACACACACACACACACACTTGCAGCCCCTAATATATCAGCAGCAGCAGTGCATTAATCTGTATCATCTCTCTCTCTCTCTATCCTCTTTTTTATTATTATTATTATTATTATTATTATTATTAATATTATTAGTCTTTTTGGTTGCACAAAGACACTGTGTTTCAGGCTTATCAACATTTCGTAATTTCTACTGCTATGGGAAAGCAGAAAAAACACACAGCTACTGAATTTAGATTTTAATCTAATCCACCCTTTCCTTCTGTCCAGACAATCTTATATACTGAGTACACTAATCTGCTTATTCTCTTGAATATAGCAATAATGTGCATTAGGTCATTCATTTGCCTGATGAAAAGTTATGAAAAGTTCTCTTGTTTGACAGAAAGCAGAGCTCAGAAGAAGACTTTTCTTCATTTAGATGCAAAAATACACAGAGGAAGGGCACAGTGAGCCTCAAGGTGTTGGAGTGGAAGAACTTTGAAACTTTGGCCTCATTTCAAAAGGATATCCATCACACTTGCTGTTCCGCTGTAACACCTTCCATTTATTTCACGCTGGGAGACAAATCCGCAGGATTGACTACAAATCTCTAATAAGCACCTACATCAGAGTCAGACCTAATGCGCATTAGACATTATATCATTTTGTTGATATTGTGTTGCAAGATAATAAAAAAAAGCGACTCAATCAGTGTAAATAATTTCCTTTGAACAATGCTCTCTCTTTCTTTCTCTTTCTCTCTCTTTTTTAAGTTTCTCCAGAACACAACAATTTAATCACCATTTATATTAAGCAGAACATGAACGTTTCCATGGTGAAAAAAAAAAAAAATTCTTGAGCCTCTGTAGCAACTGCACACATTCCCTCGTTTGTGTACTCTGCTGTAATGCAATTGCTGTCTTCACACATGCACAATAGAAATGAAATATTTTCCTCTCTGCTACAGCCAGAATGCATCCAGTTATTTATGGGAACTCAATTCAATGTCTCTCTCAAAACCTTTCACAAACCTATTAATTTGTTCAGACCTGTTTGAGCAATCGCTTCTCTCATGATCCATCCAGCACAACAAATCAGCACCTTAGCATCAAACCTTGCATTTACTTTACGTTCATGTGTCAGTCTCACGAAAGAAGTCGTAGCCACATGCAAACCAGCCCAGAATGCAATTGGAATGGAGATACGCCATGGAGATACATGACGAGCAGGTGTGCCTTCACAATGGCAAATGTTTTGCAATAAGAAATGCAAATTTTTTTGTGAGTAAACCATGTAATCTGCATTACACTGAATCTCCACCCACACACCTCCAGTCTGTTGTCATTGTAGGATCCGGTAGGTGTATGCAGAAGCACCGAGGCATTATATATGCCATTAGTATGACACAGTCCCTCATATGGATGCATCACTGAATACTGAGTCACACAACATGTAGTATATAAGATGGAGTAAAGGGTCGTTTAAAAATAAGTAACTAAAAATGTTCTTTAAGTGAGATGTGTTTTCAGAAAAGTACCAATTAAAATGCACTGTTATGTTGCACAGATAGCATATATTTTACAGTGAGAAAGTGCTTTATTGCTTTATTTGTACCACAACAATTTGCCAATGCTAACATTTTTTTATAAGGAGTAACAGGTCATACTTTTTACCATTTATAGTTACATTTAATGTTGTGGAACAACTGTGAAACAAGTTAGTCCTTGTTATCACTTGTATTATAACAGCTATAAGTCTCTCTCTCTCTCTCTCTCTCTCTCTCTCTCTCAAAGTTAATAAGATGAAAATGCAGCTTGTCATGTTTCCCCGAATTTGAAAGCCCTCCATTTTGAAGACTTTCCCATGCTGGAAAGCTATAAACTAAGTACACTAACTAAAACGACGATAGTTATATATAATTCAAATATTTATAATATATTTTTTGTTAATCCATTTATTTCTGTAAAGCTGCTTTGTGACAATGTCCATTGTTAAAAGCGCTATACAAATAAAACTGAATTTGAATTCTGAATTTGAATTTAGTTATAGTTTTACCTGTTTTACATATAGTTGTATTGTTACAAAGCACTGAGACCGAAGAATTATTCCAAGATGTAAATTAACGTCTCCTCACAGAAACCTCACCATATTAGAAATGATAAAAAAAAAAAAAAAAAAAAAAGTTAAAGTTAGCATCTGTCATACAATCCTTGTGATAGCTGTTACTGTAGAAATGGTAATATAGTACAACAGGCACTTTAATATAAATCTGTGGTTTGCTTTACAGTCAGTACTACTGTCAGAGCTGCTGTTATCAAAATTAATCAAAAACGTCTGACCAATCAGATTTGAGAACTCAACAGCACTGTGCTATAAAAATAAAATACAAGAGATCACTTCAGGAATGTTGATATATCAGTTATTTATGATAGCTGATTTTTTTTAAAGACATGAAAACCTTAAAACATGAATATTACCATGATACTCTGTGAACACTGAACCATTAATAGTCTAAATGTACTAATATGCTAAGACTGTATGCTTAAGTCTTTCAATCTGTATTTTTAATTGATTTCACTTTCTTTATGTATATACATTATTATTATTATTATTATTATCATTATTATTATCCATCCATTTCCTGTACCACTTATCATACACAGGGTCCTGGAGCCTATCCCAGGGAACTCGGACACAAGGCGGGGACACCCTGGACAAGGTGTCAATCCATCACAGGGCACAATCACATACACATTCACACACTACGGACAATTTAGAGATGCCAGTCAGCCTACAGCGTATGTCTTTAGACTGGGGAAGGAATGCCCCCTATTATTATTTTATTATTATTATGGTTGTTGTTGTTTACATTTAGTTTATTAATAACTTCATAAATGTCACATGCTCTGCCCTTTACTGTTCACTGAGCATCTCTGTGATCCTTATAGTGCTCTAGAATTCTGTGCTTGTTGTCCACTTTGACTTCTCCAAAAAAAAAAAAAAAAAGGTAGCGTGATGGCCTATACATTATTCCAGGGGCTGCTCCACGGAAGAGTAGCAGGGAATTAGACAAGTGGTTTACAGCTCACTGAGTAATTTATGCCATTGTTAGATTATATCATTAAAAATGCATTTGCTTCAAAATTCTGGTTTGCAGCAGAAACAACATGTATCAGATTTACTTGTATCAAAACAGTGGATTGATTCTGCCGATTCAGTGTGACATACGATGGTTACATTAAACGTCAGACATTGGCACTGGATTTAATACTGCGCACCTCTTAAGCCAATATTCTGATCCAAATCCAAGGTCAGAATCGTGTGTACCTAAGGCATCTGTTTTAAGCAAACTCTGTCCTGTACGCATAAAGCCCACACAAATATCTGAATAGCAGTTACATCTGTAGTTCTGCCTGAGGTCTGAATACGGATGTGTGCAATTTCGTTATCAAATACTCACTACACGTCTGTAACTCAACTCTAAATACAAACCCATATGCTAACAATTTCCACATGTCCTAAATAGACTTTTTACTGCAATATTTTCAAATTGATTTGTAATGCATTAGAAAAAAAACTAACTACTTCTACCATCTCAAATGCCTTGAGGAACTGTAGGGTCTGGTTTTACACTCTTCAAAGAAGACTGATTCCAGCTTCATTTAATGGACCAATCCTGAAGCTTTGCATTGCTTCAAATGAAAACTAGAGTAGTCATACAACGGTTTGAATAAACCTTCCATTTTTTTTTACTCTGCATTACACCGTAGCACTTGAGAGCATATCTCTGAGAAGCTGTATCTCAGACTATTATATATAAAAAAATGTTCAATTTATATTCTGCTAGATCTCACTAGCAGTATTTCATGTTCTTAATAATTGAATACGCTATTCATAAAAGATGCAGCTATGTGACATTGAAAATGACTTAACTCAAAGGATTTTATTTCATTATAATTATACAATCCCACACAAACATGTAAGCAGCCAGTCCCACTTTATATTAAGTGTCTCTAATAACCATGCAGTAACATATACAGTAAAATCTACACAGAGCTGTAATGTAGATTTTAGTAGTATAGCTTATATAAAAACAAAGCAATGCACCTTAATATACATAATGGTAATCAGCTATCACAGTTCAAAAAGATTGTCAGCTGGCTTCACATGCTTCCTTCAGCCTGCCTGGTTGGTTGGGTAGCTGTCGTGTGATAGAGGAGAGATGCCTGATGGGTGGGAATTAGCCAAGGTTGAAAATTGGGGAATAATAATAATAATAATAATAATAATAATAATAATATCTCTGGTTTCCTCCCACTGTCCAAACATGCAGGTAGGCTACAACATCGTTGGCTATGTTGTAGGAAACCATTAACCAAAATGAATATAGACTAAAATGTTAGTCAACTCAGAATAGCAAATTGAAGAGCACATGTTAATTGTAAAGATTAATCTGCATTAATATAAAGTGTTACTGAGTAGTTTTCTTGTCTAGGAAGAACTAATACAATATTTGTGTAATTCTAGTCAGTGTCACTAGTCACTAGTTTGAGTGGTACATTTTAAAAGCTTTAAATTTGAAACAGCTATAAACTATATATATTTATATGCGCCAAAGACAAGCATGATAATATCTCAGTGAACCAATCCACATGCTTGTTAATTTCTAAAGAACATGCTAATTTTCATGATGGGAATTATTTACAGCACATATGTGCACACCATCGGATGGTCATGGTATTGCAGTAATGTTGACCCCGTGTACTTCACCATGACCACAGCTCACTCATTCTTAATACACTATATTACCAAAAGTATTCGGTCACCCATCCAAATGATCAGAATCAGGTGTCCTAATCACTTGGCCTGGCCACAGGTGTATAAAATCAAGCACTTAGGCATGCAGACTGTTTTTACAAACATTTGTGAAAGAATGGGCCGCTCTCAGGAGCTCAGTGAATTCCAGCGTGGAACTGTCATAGGATGCCAC
>CM040999.1:8637635-8661979 GCA_022985145.1 Pangasius djambal
GAAGAATGGTCAAAAATTCCTATAAACACACTCCTCAACCTTGTGGACAGCCTTCCCAGAAGAGTTGAAGCTGTAATAGCTGCAAAAGGTGGACCGACATCATATTGAACCCTATGGGTTAGGAATGGGATGGCACTTAAGTTCATATGTGAGTCAAGGCAGGTGACCGAATACTTTTGGTAATATAGTGTATGTTGCTAGAGTAAGCTATGTTAAGAGCTGAGCTTTAATATAAATCAAAGAAATCAGCACATGTTGAGTGTCTCCGAAGCCCTTTTGAATGAACTTCCTCTTCAACTGTGAGAAAGCTAACAATTGGAGCACTGTATACAGAATAAAGTATGCGATTTGTAGAATAATCACTAAAAATTCTGATTCAAGATGGCAAGTTATTCAAGGTTTTTTTTTTTGTTTTTTTTTTTAAAAAGCCTGACTCTTAAAAAAAAAAATCAGCAGCTTGTTTCAAATAGGTTGCTTTAATAAAACAGTTTTTCTTTGACACCCACACCTTATCGCTGATTCCTCCTATAATCAAGCCATGTGCAATCATGCTCATCAGACACCAGCCTGATGTGATTGTGCATTGCTTGTTATTTAAACCACCCATTTTTGTCTGCTACTTGAGAATCAGCTCTGGAGCATAGATGTCCAAGCTGATCTTTATATACAATAAGGGTAAGATAGTTAGTTCACTTGTGTTGCTTTACGTTAGGGGTCAGCGAATGCCTTCGTTGTCTTACTGTGAATGCCTGGTGGATTTGTCTGTTCTTTTTTAAAAGCTAACACAAATAAGTACAATGAAATGGGAGTTTACAGGTGCAGAACACTCAGCAGTAGTAATAACAGCACTGAACTCAATAGGGAATACTGTGAATGTGTGTGAATTTATTTCTAGTCTATTGTAAAGTGTGTTTTGGAGGTTATGGAGGTTTTGTCTTGGGAGACTACACCTCAGCTCTTCTCTCTGCCTGACTGTTCAGCATCGGTAATAACCTAGACCTGTTTCTTGTTAACTACAGTATTCAACGCTTTTCAACATTTATTAGTGTGGGACTGAATGAATGGGATTATATGCCATGAATCTAGACAAAATAGTGAAAATAGTGAGATGGGGAGAAAAATCAATATCGTTTGTGAAATGATTTACAAATAAAAAATGTAAAAGTTGTTATTGCATAAGAATTCACCTCTGGTGCTGTGATCCCCTATATTAGTTCCGGTGCAACCAGTTGCCATCAGAAGTCAAATAACTAGAGTACCTCCATGGGCAATTAAAGTATGATATGATATCAGTTAAAAATACACCTGTTCCTGGAAGGCCCCAGAATAAGTTAGAGAACATAGTACCTAAACAAACAACATCAGGAAGACCAAGAAGCTGTCAAAACAAGTTTAGGACAGAGTTCTGGAAATGTATCAACAGGATTTGGCTATTAAAAAAAAATCTCAACTTTGACCATCCCATGGAGCACCATTAAATCCATTTTTTTTTAAAAATGGAAAAGATTTGGCACAATGATGACTCTGCCTAGAGGAAGCTGTTAGGCATTAGTCAGAGAAGCAGCCAAGATTCAATGGGTACATCTGAAGGAGATGGAGAGATCCATGGCTCAGCCGAGAAGAAAGACATTATTGAAAAAAGGCCATATGAAATCCTATTTAGAGGTTGCCAAAAGGCATGTTGGAGACTCAACAAACAGGTGGAAAAGGCTCTCTGGTCTGATGAGACCAAAATTCAACTCTTTGGCCTTGGCACAAAGTGTTAAATTTGGCAGATCTCAACACTGCTCATCACCCTGAGAACATCACGGTGGTGGTAGCATCATGTTGGGGTAGCTTCATGCTTTTCATCAGCAGTGTATGGGAAAATGGACAGGGATGAGGGCAGGATGGATGGAGTCTTAAGAGCCTTAAGAATGGGGTGGGTTCACCCTAAGCATACTGCCAATGCCGCACTGGAACCTGAATGTGATAAACTGGCTCCATCAAAGCCCAGAACTCAATCCAGTTGTGAAGCTGTAGGAAGGCTTGACAACTGCTGTTCACCAACAGACTCCATCCAATCTGACAGCACTTGTGCAATTTTGCCAAGAAAAATGGGCACAAATATCAGGATCCAGATGTGCAAAGCTGATAGACGCATATCACAGAAGGCTTGCAGCTGTAATTGCAGCCAAGTATTGGCCCAGGGAGATGACTAGTTATGCAACCAACAAATGTCTGCAACACATATTTGTTTAATTAAATGTGGAAATCAAAACTAAGGGTGGAAAAGTTAATGGGGGCAAATAGAATGTATGCAGTGTATACCGTATGAAAGTTGTCTTAGCTTCTTGCTTGTTTCTACTTAAACATACTTCTGTACATTTTTGACAGAACAACTTTTATACTCTTTTTTTTTTCCCTGGCTTTTTCTAATCATTCCACCCATTTCCACCAGTTTCTATAAATTTTCTAGGCCAGCTCACACAAACCTGCTCACATCCATACTTCTGATAATGATTAGCAAACATTAGAGTGGACATATGTACTTAGAAAAGCAAAAAGAAGAGAGAGCTAGTGTCAGCCAAAATAATTAGCTCAAAGCTAATTCTTGGATTATTAGTACTTGATAAGAAGGCTTCAAAAGCAAACAGCTCAGCATTGCTTGGACCATATGGCAAAGCAAATGCATGTATGCCAAATCAAGGGGGAAAAAACATTATGCATCTGCTGCACACACATTATCCCATTACCATCTCACAGTCACTTTATAGCATGAGATAAGATCCTAAGCAGCTCTAAGCTATCTCATCTTCGTCTCTTCATTAGCCAAACCTCTCTTCAGTTTGTCCTTATGTTTCCACTCTCACTCGATCCCCCAGTGGAGCTATTTAGCCTGCCGCAATATCACTTGCAGATACACTAGCTCACACAGTCGCAGCAGAGTAGCACACACTTACACACATGCTTCATCCCATTAACTCTGCATCTCACTAACACCCCCTTGACACCACTGTGCAACAGTGTGCATCTTTTCTCCATTTCTCTCTCTTTCTTTCTCTCTCTATTACGAACAAACTTCCTTTTTTTCCTCCTCAGGGTTTGATGATAATATATGTTAGGTGTAAGAGAATTCGGAAGCAAATAAGTTTCTTCTAACTGCAGTAGTTATTGCACTAAGGCTTGTACTTCTCATTTTACAAGACTGTCATCTTCTGTCACATATTCATTTCAACAGCTGTGGGATCGATCTCCAGTCAGATATTCTACTTATTTCCCTTACAAGTTCTTTCAAATTCTCTCACAAACACAAATACACATGGCTCTCACTAAAACTCAGCTGGTTTCACCCAGGGCCTAATTGCAGTACAGTTTGTCTAATTACAGTACAAATTACAAGAAGGGATGTGAATTTTGTGTGGTTTGAACAAAAGTGCTGGCTAAGGGCAAGTACAGCTTTTCTGTTTACCAGGCTTGCTATTCGGAAGAGACATGGCATGATTACCTACGTGAAACACATGACTTAGAAAACAGCAATCACGAATGTTGCTGCCAGTCAGACTTTCAGTGAGTGTGTTCCTATATCTATGCATAATAGTGTTATGTCTTTGATGCAAAAAGGCTCAACTATAATGGTTTACATACTTACAATAACATACTAGACATCTTACCAAAGAAAAACAAACCAGAAACGTACAAATTCCTACACTGTCACTGCCTTTCATTCGTTTCTTATGTTCTGTAAAGCTGCTTTGAGACAATGTTCATTGTTAAAAGCGCTATACAAATAAAATTGAATTGAATTGAATTTCTTTCTGACATTTTCTCTTTATCTTATCATCCATCTGTGGCATCACCGTCTGTGTCTATCTCAGAGTACACATTCCACTAGCTCATTCCTTAGTTGTACCCAAACAGACACATAGCCAGGGGCACTGCATTCTCTGCCACTGATGCCAAACAGGTGGTACAAGCAAATAAAGAGTGAGGCTTTTATTCCCTTCATGACCTTTCCTGTGCCTCCAGCCAGCCATACTAACTATTGACATCTTAACTGACATCAACCTAGGAAGAATGGTCTCCACTAGGGTTGTCACAAAACCAAAAATATTTCTGATATTCACCCCAATTTTATCTCAATTTGGTCATTTGCCAAGTCCTACCATTTAGCTAACTCTCCTCGATCACATGAACATGGAATTATAACATTGCAGGGAGCAGAGAGAGGCACTGCTTGCAATGTGGATGTCCTGTTAAACAGTATCAGTTCATAACATTGTGGTTGCATAAAAATTAAATGATTAATTTGTAATGACGATGGGGAAGAAGCAAATTCACTCTCACAAGCTGCATAACTAAACAGGAAAAGCAGTTAGCCAAATGCTTTGTCTGTCAATAGTAACATTGTCTAGTCAATGTGTTTTGTCTGTTCACTTATGTTTTGTCTTTTCTGTAAACTGAAGATTTCTTAATCTTGTCCAGTCAAATTAGCACACATACTGCAATTTGATTCACCTTTTGGCAAAATACAATCTTAATTATTGATTCCTCCGAGACCCATGAAGCCAGCCAACTGCTTCTTTTCGAACTGCTGCTCATGCTGTATCACAGGGCAGGCGCAATGCACTCAGAGGAAGGCACTATCCACACCCTTCCCCATGCACGAGCTCGCAGATGCCCATGATTGTCTAGTGCCACTGTGATTGATGGGGGAGAACTTGTATGCAATCTCTCCCACAAAGAGAGCACACCCAAGTTTTGCTCTCTTAGACTCCTGACCAGGAATGGCTGTGGGATTCAAACGATCTCCAGATAATAGGGTGAACATTTTTCTGTTAATTGTATGTTAGAGTTAATTGCTGTCTTCTCTTACCATGTGATATTGAATCAAGTAATACAAATAGTATCTTAGATATTACTGCTTTCAAACAATAAGAATCATTCCAGCATCTGCATAAAATCCAGACAGGCCAAACTTCCACATCAGCTTCAAGATCTTCTGCTTCAACAGCAAAGGTGAGGTCAATGAAGAATTGAACAATATATCAGTCTTTAGTGTGCTATTGCTGGCTTTTACAACACCAATGCTGTATATTGTAAAAGGACCGATATGCAACATAGCAAACTCTACATAAGTTATTGTGTGCTGTAGTCATCTTAAAGAATCTCAGTCACTTCTAAGAGTTTGTGTTTGTCGGACAGGTTTCTGTTATGTTTGCAATGAAGGTTCTAAACATCATACTAGCTTTGTCTGTTTGCTTTTAATCCATGTACTCTAGACCAGAAAAAATTTGCACACACAATTTGATTCAACTATACGCAAAACACAAGGTCAGTTCGGTGTTGGCCTATTTAAATGCAGCATCAAGTATTGAACGTTACAGAATCGAACTGTTTACCACTTTCGATATGTTTTGCACCTCTACTCTCCACCTGTCTGTCCTGTCAACCATCTGTCCATTTTTCAATCCATTCAGAAGCAAGACATGTGGAGACCCGATGTCAGCATTAGCAGAGATGCCTCCATACACCACTGGCTTGACAATGATGAATTTGTGCAGAGGCATCACCGCTCTGAGACTTTGAGCTTCGACTCTGTCAAACATGTATTGTAAAAAAGTTTGATGGCTCAATTTGTGCTGAGACAGAAAACTAATAATTAGTTAGAGGGACTATTTGACAAAGACATTAATGAGTAGAGCTGTCATTCAAGCTGATCCCCCAACAAATCAGTTGTGACAACTGAATGCTGTTCTAACTGGCACCAGGAACTTGATGGTGTAACAGGCATTCAAACCCGCAAAGTTGTTGTCAGCTGAATACAAGTGCTCATGTCAATCATAAGTTATCAGACCTGGATCAAATGCTGCAAATGTTTGAAATAATTTATCTGATGGCTCTTTCATCTGTCTGTCTCATGAAAGGTCTAGACTTTTGACAGTTCATTGGGGCTTAAACAGGAGCACTTGCTGGAGGCTAAATTAAACGTTCCCAACCTGTGAAAATGTTGAGGTCAAAATGGCCCATGATATCTTATAGTGTAAATATAATGCTGTACAGAAGACTGCGGTCTGGATGAGGACCAAGAAAAGTATTTCAGAGGACCAAACTGAGCCTTCCAAAAATACTGTAGCAGAGACAATAAACATGAAAAAAGTCTGTAGTCCATTGACTCTAGTTTTCTAAATATGAACTTGATAAGATAGTTAATGTTTATCAAATAACATGCATTAATTTAAATTGTTTAGCTGAGAATAGCTCATCGGACCATAGAATAGCTTCGGGGCTAGAGAGTGTTTTCATAGACTTTTACAGATTTTTCATTTTATTTACTCTCTCTGGTCTGATTTATAAACTGACATGTTTCAAAAAAGTCGACGACAAAGACATAGAGTTTCATACACACACGTTCACAACACTCACTTCTTATCTGTTCTGAATCTGTAGCACTTGTCAAAAGGGGTAATATGAAATGCCACTATGAAACAATACATTGCCACTTTGAACTGTCATATTTGTAGCCATGAACTAATCATTAAAGCATGAAAAGGTAATTGTTGTCATTGTTGAGTTGCTTAACCAGATCATTATAAGCAATATACCCTTGCTATATTGTATCTATTCATCCTATGAATCTATGTATTTATGTCTTCAATTCTACTTTCCAGAGAACAAGATGGACAAAGTCTTTTATCAACTGTACAAGCAAAGGGCTTCTGAAACTGTAGGAGGTAACACTAATTTATATTCAAAAGTGAAGCAACACTTTTGAAAGATCTGAGTGTGGTAGTTTTACTTAACCTGTCTTAAGTTTTCTCATTTCACTGCTGCTGTAGCAGCAACTAGCAAGGATATCAATGATTATGTCTGTTGCTGATCCATTGTTTAAGTCTCACGAAATTGGAAAATGAAATGAAAATCCTTGACAATGTGATGAGGCAATCTTCTCGGTTTCGCCACGTTTTCACACTGTACAGCACAGATAAATTGCATGTCTTGCAGGAAATACAATAAACTCCTGCAGTGATACACAAGGGCTGATTGATAAAATTGATCCTTTAAAGTCTGTAATTTTAGTTAATACACTTTCAAGTA
The DNA here is from genome assembly GCA_022985145.1 of Pangasius djambal. NCBI lineage: Eukaryota > Metazoa > Chordata > Actinopteri > Siluriformes > Pangasiidae > Pangasius > Pangasius djambal. Next base: position 8,644,713 of record CM040999.1, read on the forward strand.
TTATTTCTTGAAAAATTACATGCAGTCTACCACAGCTACTGTCTGGCAAACCATTTATCTGACTCTTGACAAGCATGTTGTTTTATTCCATTAAGCACATACAATGTAAAATATTGTTAACGGAATATGTTAACTGTAATTGTGCTTTGAAGAACAGACTTTACTTCTTCCCCTGCATCAAAGAATGAAGGTCAGTATGTGTGTGTGTGTGTGTGAGACTTTGTGGCTTGACCTTGAAAATTAAAAGAAAGCAAACCTCTATTTTCATTATAGATATAAACATCTTTGCATATCCAACCTTCAAAAGAGGTGTGAGAGCACAGGGTTAGCCATGTTACAGCACCCTTGGAGCAGAGCGGATAAATGACCTTGGAAATCTTGTTGGGATTTGAACTCTCAACTTTCAGATCAGAGGCCCAAAGCCTCCCACCACTGCACATTAATATGTAATAATTATTGGGGTCTTGTTTGGCTCCAAACTTGGCAGTGCATTTTTCACTGAATTTCTTTGATAGCTTTGACATTTTTCTGTATGAACATACAGCATGTACATAGCTGTTGTTCTATGGTCCCTGAATAACCAGCAGGGGTGGTGTATAACACCTTGATACCACCTTGTGCTCATTCACACACAGACACACACACATACCTTTCAACAAGGTTTCATAATGATGTATGACACATTATTTGCTATAAATACTGCCATCATACATCATTCCCTTAAACATTCTTGCATAGATTTCCTAATGACAATGATAACACGTACAAGCAATGGCATGAGTAAAAGGACTCACCTTAGGACTGCCCTGAAAGGTGTTCAGTGATGACCTATGTACTCACACCACTCGCAGATGCAATGTTAAACCTTTAGAATCTGTAGAAAGCGAAAGGTGATGCCTATGTAGGAGCAGAACAGGCTTCCTGGAGTGGCATACCTTTAATGAGAAGGAGATGCTTCTCATAGAGGGGCATCTCACAGCAGGGTCCAGCCCATCTGTACTCTAAAAAAAAAAAAAAAAAAAAAAAGCTGGGTTAAACGTAACCCAATTTGAGTCATTTCTGTAACCCAGTGCCAGGTCAATATACAACAGAACACATGCTGGTTAATTTGACCACACACTGGCTTATGTGTCAAACCCAACATGCTGGGTTGCTTTAATACCCAAAGATTATTTATTTAGTCCCAGCCACAGGTCAGCCACCCTTATTTCAGGGTTCTTCAACATAGTCATGATTATTAATGACCCAGGTGGAGGATTTGAATGCATTTTAATTAGATAATTTGGCAGCACATTATTTGTATAGTCCTCTAAACACTCTCTTTAAGTGAGATGACAGTCTATAGATCTAATAAACATCAAAAGCTACTGTACAAACTGCACCATCCAAACCAAGTGAAAGCAAAAAGGACAAGCTGATAGTCTGATAGAGTGTGTAGAGACTGCCTTCTAAACATCAACCACCACAAACTGTTGACATATTGTAGAGAATTAGTCGATAGACTGGTTGGTGACGGTCACCTCACAGGTTCTTGAATGTCTAGAGATGGTTAGCTGATTGCTTGTAGAGTGTCTACAGTAGACTATCCAAACAAAGTGTCAAAAAAAAAAAAAGAATGTCATTCTCCTGGAATGTCTTTAGTTGTTTGCTATGGATTTATTTAGCAAAAAAAAGTTATTAGTTAGCTATAGTATCTGTGTTAAATAATGCTGGCAATTTTAAACACACAAAAATGCAATTTTTTTGTTTTGTTGTTTAAAATTTATATTTCTTCTTCTTCTTCTTCTTCTTCTTCTTCTTATTATTATTATTATTATTGTAAGTAGAAACACCAGTACCCTTGGTCAATCATGCAACTATCCAATTAGCAAATCATGTGGCAGCATGTAAAGAGATTCCGTTAATGTCACATCAAACATTAGAATAATAAAAATGTGATCTTCGTGATTTTGTGGCATGGTTGTTGGTGCCAGTAGACATCCTGCATGCAGAAATGGCCTGTTGATGAGAGAGATGAGAGGAACTGCCAATTTGAACTGACAGTGGCCTCTCTTTACAACCGTGGTGAGCAGAAACAGAACAACAGAAGACCATATCAGGTTCCACTCCTGTCAGCCAAGAACAGGAATCTGAGGCTAGAGTAGGCACAGGATCACCTAAACTGGATTCACCTAAACTGAAGTCAGTGAGATTTTTTTTTTTTTTTTACTCATTTACAGTTTTTACCCATTCTTATGTTTGATGTGAATATTACCTAAAGCTCTTTACCTGTATCTGCGTCATTTTATGGACTAAACCTTAGACCAGTCACTTAGCATGCACACAGGCTAAACATTAATTTCAGAATCAGAAGCACCAAGAGAGCTGGAAACAGAGACAATGTCATCTCACATTTAGGCACCTGTTGAATGAAAATGAAACTGCTTGCCAGACTCGCTTTTATGTACAATAAGAGAATATTACAGCTTCTAACACATGTTTGTCAAGTGTGCAAGGTGTCATCCAGATGATAAGAGGTTAGGAGTGGTCAAATTGAACAAAAGTTATAATATCTGAAGTGTGTTAGAACAAACTGATTAAAGTTTCCATTTTTATGTCTCAAATCCATGAGTCCTTTTGTTTTCCACACAAAGCCCTGTTAATGGATGTTCATTAAAAAGGAAGCAGTCTCAGTATCCTGGCTGATTTAAAACATATAAAGTTTAAATGTTTAAATAATAATTGGATATACTGCATATTTTAATTCCCAATTACTGCTCTATATAAATTGAACCCTAAAAAACATCATTTTGGAGAATTGCTGTTTTCTATATAAATCCCCGTTGCACAAAACTAATCTTGTTAGGGAACTGAGTGACAAAGGTAGAGGAAGAGGTTATGCCCTGTAAGTCTATAATATCAGGCAAGTGTGTGCTCTCTAATGCTTGCAGTAATGAGCACAGCTCAAGGGTACATCCATCCTGATGGAGAGCCGGTGTCTGGCAAGCAATATAGAGATCAATGAATAATCAGGACTGAATTCTGCTATCATTAGCCTTGAGTGAAGCGTCTCATCATGCCAACCCTGGCACCCCTACTTAACCTCTTTGAATGGGGTTCCAATTGCAGAGAGGAAAAAAAGGTTTCAAGATCTTGCCATTGTCTAGCATATCAAAAGTGTTGTAGCATAATAGCAACGGCTGCTTTGTTATGTGTGTCTTCACCACCATGACATTCATATAATGTGCTCATTTGTTAGATTCTCATCAATCAAATTAAAAAATACCGGCTCAAAGAACTTTGTATCATCCATGTCTGGAGATATGTAAGACCAGGCATCAGCATCATCGTTTTATCACATTGTAGACAACCCTGATGCTTCACTGCTGTGCATTACTATACACGTGGTCTCTTGATTGCTTCTCTGACTAATGATAACTTTACTTTAATGGTCACTGGCTTTTGGTATTTTCTTCCAGTTTTTTAATAATGGTGCTCCATGGGCTGTTCAGTGTTTGGGATATTTTCTTATAACCAAACTGATTGACAGTTTTCCAGAACTTTGTCCTGTTTTGATAGATCATTGGCCTCCATGAATTTGTGTCTCTAGCAAACTCTGGGGTCTTGCAGGAATAGGTGCAGGGGCACAGGATGGTGTTTCACACCGTAAGTGCTGGAATTTTAAACAGTGTACTGATGCATGCCATGACATTATGTGCCATGTTTTTAGCAATTTCTGATTGATGGTGTGCTTACAAAATCTGATATTCAATCTGTTTCATTATGGTTGTACCATTAAGTTTGTCTTTTTTGTATTGTAACAAATCCAGGGAAGTGGGTGCAAGTGCAGCCTTCCTTTCTTTGTCTATATGTCTGTCTATCCATCTATCCATCCATCCATCTACAAAAAAAAACCCAAACATCTTTACAAAAAACAGTCAAGGAAAGGTTCAAAAGACCAGAACAGGGGTCTTCAATCTTACCCAGAAGGGCCAGTGTGGCTGAAGGCTTTCATTCCATCCAAGCAGGAGCCACACCTGATTTCCCTTGTTTAATCCGTTCATCTTACTCTCCAAACAACTGTCAAGTGTGCCTCCAATTTGGCTGTAAAAAAAAAAAGCCCTGCAGCCATACCAACCCTTTATGGATAAGACAGAAGAGCTCCAGGCTATAAAAACAAGAACAGATACAAAACAAGACATGGAGAATACAACAGCAGATAACTACTTACATAACCACAATACAACACAAATGTCAAGCAACTAAGATGGGAAAACACACTATCAAATATATGACTTCTGATGGGGTTTCAATGGAGGTGAATACTTATGCAATCACCAATTTTACATTTTTTTAAATTTGTAAATAGTTTTGTAAACTATATTGATATTTTGGCTGATTTTGTGTTGATTCATGATATAAAATTCCAGTTAATTACGTCCAATTAATTTAAAGTTTATACCACTACAAAATGTGGAAAAGTTCAAGGGAGTGAATACTTATGCAAGCCACAGTATGTGTGTAATGACACCATTATCAAATGACGTCTGCATTTCTTCACTCACCTCTCTGGTCCTGTAAATGTTTGCAGATCTGTCCAGTGCAAAAGATGCCAAGGACCTTTCACAACTCACCAACCACTGAATGTGGAACATGGATCATCCTGTGAAAATGTGAAGAGAAATCTGGATGCCAATTTGCATACTTGGCAAACAAGGGAAATAAGATTTTTAAATAACTTAATGCTCTTTGACAGTCAAATGTGTTGAATATGCGTGTCCAAGTTGGTGGCTGAAGTGTGTGAAGGAGTGTGATAGCTTTCTCTGAGAACCAGACCTAATGCACTGTGGGAGACAAACAACAGTGGAGCAATCCTTCTCTCCTACATCTTCCTTTCTGCAATGCCAGTTCCGCTTTACTATCTCTCACATAAATCCCACACTCAAACCTCCAGAGAAATCCAGAGTGATTCTTCACACAAAGAAAGTTACTTTTCAATATTGAAATGCATCGCTGCCATTTCACTGTAGTGGACTAGGTTTGAATTTCCACACACACCCAAGAATCGGATGACCACCACTAATAAACCACAGACGGAACTAGGGATCGATATTATTCATCAGTTGCAAATGTCAAAGCTTCCAGTGATGAAGTGCAATAAAAGAGTGATCATAAGCATGAAATATTTGAGTAGCAAAGGAAGGTGAATTTCACATATCTAGTGGACAGTCTCTGAATCCCCACAATGCATCAGTTCCTTTTTATCCTACTTATGGAAATTTCCTCCATGCCCAATGCTGCCTGGGGGAAGTACAAGTTCCCCTTTGAATCTTTGGCTCCACTCGAGGTTTCTTGATGTCATATTAGGTTTTTCCTTTCCTCTGTTGCCCTTCAAATTGTTCACTGGGAATCTGGGACCTCTAAAATGCTGCTTTATGAGAAAATGTGTTTTATGGAAGCACTACACAAATAAAACTGGACCGAATATGTTCAGATTTACTGTTTGTTATTGTTTTTCTTCTTGTCAGGTCCTTCCTTATATATAAGGCAAACAAATCACTACCCACTTCCAACCTTCAGATCATACATGGTGTACCAGGGGTGGAAAAAGTACTGGGAGATTATACTTGAGTGACAGTATAGTTAATATTACAAAATCTTACTCAATTAAAAGTGGAAGTACCTAGCCAAAGATTTACTCCAGTGAAAGTAAAAATGTTGCTGCTTTTAAATGTACTCAAGTATTAAAAGCTAAAAGGTAAATGTTTTTAGCTCATGACATTAAGTAGTCATGTTCTGCCTGACAGATGTCTGACTAGTTTGCTAGTTATATGCATGACTAAAGATACACAGATTGTCGGTGAATTAAGCAGAAATAAAATAATCCTGTAAACAACCAATATAGCTAGAATTTGACTTGCCGCCTAGCCAATTATGTTACTGAACTCAATGCTAGTCTAACCTGGCATTAGCAAATAAATCATCAAAATAAAGCAAATTAGCAAAAACTTTCTCAGTAGTTTTTCCCACATTGATGAACTTGATTGGAACTGAAATAAAAATAAAATGCACACTTCTTGGCTGTGAGAGAAGAGACCTTTGAGATTTGTATGGAATTAATTAAGAAGGCAAGTCTTCAGGCTCCTCACAGTAGTTTCCCTTTCTCCCTGTGTAGACAATAACCTGAGCTCCAAATCTAATCTTGGAGGCAGCAACCGTGCCACTCCATTATAAAGAATTATAAAATAAAATCCATCAAGGTGTTTAGAGTAGAATCAGCCACAGCGTTCGAGCTTGTGATGGTGTATGCAAAAATGAAGTAGAACCCAGTCCACAGTTTCCTTTATCAGTGGTCAGAGGAACATAGACAAACTTTTTCATCAACTGTAATCACAGAAAAATCACAGAAAAATCGCCACTATCTCAGGTCCTATATATGCATTTATTAGGGTCTTAAATTTAACTAATTCTCAGATCTCAGACAATCAAGCTTGAAATTGTGAAACAGTGGCCCAGCTCATGCAAGAACCCTATATTTCTCCTTCTTTTAATGTTCCCCTTTACCTGAGGCATGCCCCCCATACACTCCCACACACTTTGATCTGTCATCTCTGAACTTGCACTTTGCCAGCCTGATATCTTAATCTTTTATATTCGCTTAACTCCCCAAAGTGCAAACACAGATTTGCGTCACTTACTGAAATGTGGTTAGATTACGCATTTCACTTAGTAGCCTTAAGCAAAGTTGATTAAATTCACGGATGTTGCAACAAGACAAGCTGGCAATCCATCATAAAAAACTACACTGAGTGCCCTTTTGACAGCACACATGCAGTTGTTTCCAGTTGTTAACGTTCCCGAGTCCTCCAGCACTATCATGCCAATGAGGGAAATAAAAAAAAAACGCAAGAGCACCAGCACCTGGTTTGTCAGGTCCTGCAACTGAGAACATTCTGTGAAGGCTTGTGAATATTGTAAACAAAGTTTAATTTAATCGCTCTCACACACCTTCATGGCACTGACTTCCCTCAGAGCATGATATTTGTTTCAGAACAAGACTGTATGCATAGCCTAGGTGCTTTGCTTCTTTAATACATAGCTCAATAAGAGGAGCTTTGCAGAATGAGTATATTAAATATTATAAAATGCAAACGAATTGTAGTTGTAATCATGAGAGTACATAAAAACTCATTTTAAAATGTAAATTCTTATATGATAAATAATTTATTTAAAAGGGGGAAAAAATACAAAGAATAAAGGCGGTCAGTAAACCTTTTGGCATAACTGAAAATGCAAATAAAACATAAAAGACATGGTATGCAAAACGACAGTCGTGTGTATTATTCCCTTTAGTGCAGGCAAATTGCTTTCATAATCATCGCTGTGCAATAGAGATGTTTTTCCTTCCTTTGCCTTTTCAGAAATTGCTCTTCAGACACCCATCTCCAGTCACTCACAAATCTAGTAATCTCACAACACAACTCTCAATGCACTCTTGCTGTAGTTAAGTTGCTGTAAATTTGCAGCAATTACCGTTTTATTATTTTACAGCATTGTACTCTACATGATTGGGTAAATAATTTGGTTTAGTTTAGTTTTAGGTGGGTGGGAGAGTGGTAAAGACTGTCTGTGTGCAACGTCTGAAAATTTGCGGATCTTTTTGTGCCCTTTAATTTAGCAACTGTTTTATCCGAACGTCTTCTAGTATACACAACACCCCCTTTGATGTAAGCTTATAAACTAATAAAACCCTTGAGCATTAAACCACTGAAATTTGTCTTTTAATGCAAGTTAATTCGACAGTAGATATGGTTGTTGAGAACCAGTACAAGCTTGTTGAGAGAAGCATTGGCTCAGTGGCCAAGCCAGGTCAGAAGGTTATGAATTCAAATCCCAGCACTGCCAGGGTGCTATGGTTGGATCCTTGAGTAAGACCCTTAACCTTCAACTGCTCAGTTGTATCCTCAGATGCTTTGGATATTTTTATTTTAAATTAACAGTCTATTACTGGAAACATACAGTACAATAATGACCTGTAAATATATTACAGTACTTTTTAAATAAATATGTTCTACAGGCAATTCTGCTGCCAATAAATTCCTCTAAATTCTACAATAATTTATTAATTCTAATTTTTATTAATAATAATTCTACAATTATTTTTTTTTTAACGTTATGGCTTTCACAGTTGTACATTATATACAATCAATTATACAGAGATCTAAAGGGCTATTTTAAAACACATCATGATGTTGGCATCTTAAGAAATCATTCCAATAGTCCAGGCTGCATCAAAATAATATTTTAGACAGATTGGAAAAGAGAAAATTAGATGTCTGTTCAATCTTTTTGAATTTGTGATTGTCTTGATTACAAATCATGGTACAGTGGCGCATCGTGTAATGTCACCGCTTCCCAGCTCCAGGGTCACTGGCTCAGTCATCGGGTTACTGTTTGTGAGGAGTTTTGCATGTTCTCCCCATTTCCATGTGGGTTTCCTTCGGACTGGCTATGTCAGATATGAATGTGTGTGTGTGTGTGTGTGTGTGTGTGTGTGTGTGTGTGTGTGTGGTGCCCTGCTATGGACTGTCAACCCATCCTGGGTGTATTTCTGAGTATTCATGAGATAGGATCCATTGCAACCTTTATCAGGATAAAGTGCAGCACACTGCACACTGACATCCGATCTTATCATGGAAATGCTACAAAAGCTGCAGAAACAGAGTTAGAGAAAAGAATCATACAAAAGTGTTATAGATAAAAAGACAGACAGCTATGGACAGAAAGTTAGGACAATAGATAGAAAGAGAGATCAGCCTCAGTGGATGAGACTTGATGGTGCACCCTGATTCAAGCTGAAGGGTTTGCATTATTCAAAATGCCTCCCATCTTCCCTCTTACCCAGGGCAGACAGTCCAAACCCATTAGACTGATTTTTACTGAGGATGTTTTCAGGCCTCGCTACCATCCACAGACTTCACTTGCAATTTGCCCACAATCAATATATTTGTGTTTTTGTTAGACACTATGTCAGCCCAGCTGTGTATTCACCATGGGGCACTTTTGCACTACACCAAAGAGCCAGCAGCAGTTCCCTTTTAAATAATCCATTTTGGAGTCTGCGTTCATGTCTGGAGGCAGTGCATTAACATGGCTTAGCTACTTTTTATAATTAGCGGCGGGTGTTGTGAAGTACTTCAGGTTGTCATCGTCAGCAGCAGTCGATTATCTGCACGTTCAAAGTCCTGAGCATCAGTGGAGATTACACATGGAGAGAAAGCCATCAAATAGCAGAACAGAATAGTGTCAGGAAGATGCCAACACAGAAGCTAATATTCTGTAGATTTGTTTTAACTTGCAATTATTGCCATCCTAGAGGGAGTTGCACTAGAGAATTGTGCCTCTTACCAAGTGCTAAACAAATGAGAATGAGAATGCTGCCAAGTGAAAATTAGGCTCAGGCTCAGAGATACTAACCCAAGAGAAGCTACACCATAAAAAAAAAACGCAACATTACAGACGTGTAGGTTCTTCAAAACACAGAGTCTCTTGCCAATATACTTACATGAAAAATGCGTCTTAGCTGCTCTTGTGTAACAAATAACCTTCCTGACCTTGGCCTTATACCAAGCAGCTGATGTATGTCCACAGAGAATAAGCAGAGATCAGGTCAGAGAGGTAAAAGAGGATAAAGGCTAGTATTCAAGTTTCTATGCACAATTCACAATACAACAGTATATATCAGACATGACTGTTGGATTTAAGAGCTTCTTGGATGCAGTGATCTCCAAAACCAAAAAATCGGCCTCCTTCAAAGCCACAGGTTCAATCGATTGACCGTGTATACTGACTGAACTCTGAGCTATTATACCCAGCAGGCAGTTCTATGAGTTTGCCTCAGCTCATAGTTAGTACTGCACAAGCAATAAGTCCTTGAATTACAAATGATGGCTTTTTGAGGAAGAAAAGATTAAAATCCGAAACTGTGCGATTGATCTTGGTTGATCCACCTCGGTTTGTGTTGTTAGGCTAGATCTGTTACACTACTCTGCTTCAAAAGAATAGTAGAGTGGAATTTTCATGGTCAAAAACCCAGAAGATCGAAACTGAGAAAGTTAACACTAAGAAATATATAAGCTAGGTGTTCACAATGATAGATTTAAGGGCTGTCAGACAACGGTGCCAACAAACAAAAAGAATCAATCTTACCAAAGGCCAGAGGGCAACAAGATGGCTCCACTTAATCACTATCCAAAAATGTATTTAAATCATTAAAATAAAATGTATAAAATGATGAAAATATTAAGACAGGCAGGTCACTGGTTATCCTGTTTAGAGATTAAAAAACCCTACCATTTACTTAGTTCTAGCCAGGCAGTCTTCTTGGATGACTTGGATGACTTGACTTAATTTCCCACCACTAATGAGGAGATCATGAAAAGAAGATCAACTGATGCAACTTTTTTCTTCATATAACACCTTTAAAACTACTATTATGACTTTATTATTGACTGACTCCTATAGGCCAATTTCTGCTTTGGTGTCGTAATGAGATTTGTTACTAACAGTAGCTTCTATTTATTTATGGATATCACCATAAAACCTCTGTTTATGGATTCAGTTACTCAGGCAGCTACTAGAATATATAGGTCTGTGGCTCAATCAGTACAGTGTGTGTGAGTGTGTATGTGTGTGTTTAGTTGCATGCTAATTTACATGTGGCTGACCATTATTAAACATACTGTACATGTTCAGCCTGTTCATATTTCAATCACATAATAAAATGATGCATAGTTTGTTCTCGGTGAAGAAATATATATATATATATATATATATATATATATATATATATATATATATATATATATATTTTTTTTTTTTTTTTATAGATATATGTGTGTGTGTATGTGTGGGGGGGTGGTCTGGATGCATTCTTTTTAGTGAAATGTTCTAGGATGCTGTAGATTCTTTCAGAAAATGAGAGAAAGAAGGAGTTATTTTTAAAATCCTTTAGCCAGCTATACACTGCTGTCAACCAAAGGCAAAAAAAAAAACAATTCATTATAAACTCAATGATGAAGGAATATGAATTCAGTGACGTGTGACAATCACTGGCTAAGTGGTACCAAGGTCAATGTAACCCCAATCACCCCCCCCCCCCAACCCCCCTCCAAGACAGACCGACACACACACACACACACACACACACACACACTTCAGTCCACTTCACCAAGCTCCATATCTTGATGATTTATTTTATCACGGAGAGACTGAAGGAGACCAAGGACAAAATCATGTGAATGTGAGATTGATCGTAGCAAAGAGAATAATCAAGAGCCGGCAACCGATCCAACATGAAAGATGGCATAATGTAGAGACCAAAAGAAAAAAACTAATTCATGGAGTGGGAGAGAAAAGCTGCCCTGTTAATGGTCATCTACCTGATTAGATTTCTCAGATAGAGTGCTTTCAGACATGATGGGAAAAGACACATGATTTCTCACACACCCTAAGAGATCCATGACTTTGTGTTTTTATTATGAGTTGGATAGAATATGCATTTATATATGCATAGGTACTGTATATCTTATAGGATGAGATCCCACAAGATATGGTATCTTATTTCCTATGGCTTTACTCAAACTCCCTACTCCCCACATCACTTACTTTAATGCACTTATTTATAAAGCCAATGAATAATGTGTCGAACCATTTTCACTTCCATTTTCACATTTCTACTTTACAGCAGAAATTCTTGCTCCAAAATCTGAATTGCAAATAATCAAGTATTGGATGAGGGCCAAACTTCATCAATTTCAGGTGAAGACATTAGCCCTCAAATTGAACTGATCTGATCAAGCTGCACATCATCTCCAGGTAACCAGCTCTTCAGTCAGCCTATCTATCAACTTCCACTGGGGTCTGAGACTGATTTATGATCTGTTTCGTGGAGACACCTGAGGAGAGAGCCTCCTGCTGTAGCTAATAATGCTATCTCTACCCTGTAAAACCAGCCTCAATAATTTCTTATTCAAAGCACAGCATATGACACTGCCTCGGTTGTAGAAGATTGAAAAACTTGTTTACGTCTCAGGGTAGATGAGCAAGTGTATCTTCTTGTATAGAACAGATGACCTGCACCAACAAAATGATCCCAGCTGAAATGTTTCCTTGCACATGAACGAGTAATATGGAGTGTGTCAAAACTGAGATGCAATCGAAAAAGAATACTGCAGTATTCATACCAGAATTAGTCACAACACTCATTTAACAACATAATTAGCTCTCAGAAATGGTAATTAAATGCATTACCACAAGGGTCTAATTAAGTTTCTATGCTGGAATTACATATACACATATTTTAAATGATATATCCTGCTAGTAGTGTTAAAAAAATTCTAGGAATGATAATAATAATAATAATAATAATAATAATAATATTAATAATAATAATAATAATAATATATTAGGAGAAAAAGCAACATTCCCATGGCTAGTTTCTTTTTTGCACACTTGTTTCCAATTTTCTAGCCCAGAAATTAACTCCACCCCAAGATTTAAAAAACAAAAACAAATAAAGTTCTTAGATTTGTCTTTTTTTTTTTTTTTTTTTTTTTTTTAAATAAAAAGCAATTCTTGAGGTAGTTAGTTTCAACAAGCAGTTTGGGTTGGTTGGGTGGAAGGTTAAGGCTTGTCAGTGTTTTCACTGCAAATGTGAATTCAGGTCACATGCAGCCAAAAGCTCTAAAATTACAAATTGCACCTTTAATCTGCCTCTTCTCAGTACATTTAGACTACAAATCTGAGAGTCTATGTGTAGTCAGATCTCAAATATGCTGTATGTCAACTGTTTTTTTCTGGATTTTACCAATCTGGATTTTATTCTTCTCTCAGTCACCTGCCTACTTATTCCAGTCTGCCATTTCTCATCTCATTCATTGGACTGAATATATACTGTATGTACCATTCTAAAAGGTCTAGCCAGTGTTCCATGATCCGTTATTAAGCCGTTAATAGCAGTAGCGTCTGCTGATTTGTACTGAACCATACCTGTCACTGATTTGTATTAGTTTAATAAACTGCTTGCGATTTGATCCAACCACTTCCAGCTCATTGTGACAGTGTGTGAATGTGTAAAAAGAGGAGGGTGGGGTGTATGTAGGATGTGCATTGAGGAATATTACTCTGTTACTACGTCTGTAGTGCTGAATCTCATCTTACCTCTAATTTTCACTTCTAGTTCATGCTGAGATTGTGTTTGTGTGCACATCAATAGGCTCACAGCCCATAGCTTGTGCTCAGCCAGAAAGCAGAGCCACATATTAAACAGTGTTAAATAAATAAGAAAGTGAAGAGCAGTAATCCCTACAGACATGGCAAGTCAGGCTGGTAAACACCTTTGAAGGAAACAGTGCATAAATCATGCTGAACTGGCTTCTAGGAATAATACCAACAAAAAAGACTGCCGGTTCAGCTCGTGCTGCTACAGCCACTATTATTGAAGGTGTAAAATCTTATTATTATTATTAAATATCAGAATTGAGAAAAATGGAACTTGGCATTGACATGCATCTTAGGTAATCAATTCTTAAGTGGACAGTGCTAAGTAATAGGGTCCAATGTATCTCAGAAATGCATTGTGATCCAATCACTGGACACACAAGACCACATAACAGTTGTAGCGTGTATGCAAAAAGTGTCCCAATGCATCCCAGTGCAGAGCCAGGAATAAGTCTCTCCAGGAAGACAATGGGACAGAAGGTTATCCAAACCTGTGGTGTTAAATCACCGAAAACATATCAAATCTGAAAATTAGCTCAAGACACTTTTAACCTCCTTTTTTTTTTTTTTTTTTTTACATTTATTGCATTTGTCAGACAACCTTCTTCAGAGCGGCTTACAGAATTGAAAGGTACATTTTACTATTATTTATTTATTTATTTATTTATTATAAAATAATGTTTGAAAGTTCATAGAGTGCTACACTACAGTTTCATTATCTAGGCATTTTATGAACATGAAAAGGTTCATAAAAGGTTTTCCCCAAAGTGCAGTCCTTTCCAGTTCCACCCCAGGATTTCCCTTTGAACACCAACCATTCACCACTAAATAAGAAGAAACAGAAATCCCAGAAACACAAACATCTGTGAGTTTGGCATTACATTCCCATTCACCTGGGTCTCTGATCATCAACTTCAGAGTCATGTTGTTGTTCTTTCGGCTGCTCCCTTTAGGGGTCTCCACAGTGGATCACCTTCCACTGTCCTCATATTGATTTGGCACAGGTTTTACACTGGATGTCCTTCCTGACGCAACCCTCCCTTTATCTGGACTTGGGACCAGCATGGAGAGTGCACTAGCCTGTGCAAACCTTCCATTTCAAGGATCAGGCCCAACCAAGAAGGCACCATCAGAACATAACTATAAAGCCTCTCTACAGACCTTCTTCAGTGTTATGGTAGTTTAGCTATAATAAGTTTGTTATTAACAAATCCACTCTTTTGCACACCTATGCCTATACTCTCTGTTTATATCTTTAACTATCTTAGTTAAATTAAACATAATCCTATGCTTATTAAACTTGTAAGTAATATCTTGTTATGAGATTATTTTGTCCACTGGACAGGTGTCATTTAATAATAATATTTAATTTAATAGTAATAATTTACCCACCTCACCTACCCTACAACAGAAACAAAGGACCGTCTAATCGACAGCATCACTGACCTAGCTGGAAAATACCTAATGATTGTGAGACTGTTTGGAAATTGTGCTGAAATGCAGAGTTCTCCACCTCTAGGCCTCCAGGATAAAGCAATGCTGTAACAGCAGAGGTGAAAGAAGCTGCTTTTCATAGCTTCTTTCATTGTCTCATCTCCCGTCCATTTAAAAGTTTCTTTAGAAGATTGTGTGATCAAAACATTTGAAATAGTCTGTACAGGTACATGAGATAGGATTCAAAGGACATTTCTGCATGAAGGCAAATGTAAAGGAAGACTGGAAGACATAAATGTGCACGACACCTTTTCTCCAGCAGATAATTATGTATGAAATCTGATCACAAGCGGTCACTGGAGACACAGTCAAAATGCCAGTCCATCAACAACCATGCCACAGTGAAAGTCACCCATTTTGATATTTGATATTAACAAACTCTTGACCTGTACCTGCATGGTTTTATACATTGTCCTGCAACCATGATGATTTAGTACTGGTGTGCCTAATAAAGTGGCCGGTGAGTGTATATAGCTATATTTTGGCACAAGTGACTATAGCTGTAATCATTATTTACATGTGCATTTGTCTATACAGCTTTATAAACTCTGAGAGGCTCTTACTGCTTCTGAAGTTAGTTTCTTTTTTTTAACACTTGCACTTGCAAAGCCAACAACATTCAAACAGATCCATGAAAATGTTAAAAATATCTTATCAACACATTTCATGGTCATGCCTATGCTCTTTTTATTTTGTGTTTGTTATACTTCTGTTCCAGAACTTTTCCCATGCATCTTACCATCTTTAATTGAGCATCAGTCTCGAGGTGGAAACGAGATTAATTAGCTGCCAACAAAATGAATGCTGATGTTCATCATGTGTCTACAAGATGTTTAATAAATGAGAAAAAAATACAATACAAATTACACCAGTTTGGTTAGTTTCATGAAATTGGCAATATCCTGCTGCAATTGACCTTGGAAAAATTCATTTTCAAACAATGAATCTCAAAGTAGACATTTTGACATGCAGTGGCATTCTATGAACAAAGACAAAAGTTCATAATTTTTTTCGCCCACAAGTGTTTTCTTTATGTTTTCTTTCACTTTAACCATAACTACAACCTGCAATCAACCAAGTCCAGGATCAGGCTGCTAAAAGTCAGACTGCAATCAGATAGGGTGACTTTTGTCAACAGCAAAATAATTAGAATCAGTCAAGCAGGATAATACCACGTTTCCTTCAACAGGTCTTCAAATTCATAACTGTGGATATTTTTGCAGAGAAATACACTAGGGATATATTTGCAGTTCTATTCTTTCATGTTATATGTAAAATTCTTAAATTATATGAACTTCAATAAGGAACAATCCAGGATACAGTAAAAATGTCACTATAGTTATATCCATAATCCAGTATACAAATAGTCTCAAACAGTTGACAGATCTGTAAGTAAAAGTCAGTGTTGCCACTAATGTACTTCTAGTGACTAGCACACAAGGAAAGATGAATTTATCAATATGCAAATAAGTTTGCCTGAACTTTCCCCCCACCGTCTTGCTACAAGTCCATTGCAGACTCTAAAGATTGGATTGCTAATACTTTGCAGAGTTGAACAAAGCAGACATGAAGAAAGACCCAGCAGCACCGTGCCACGGTGGCACCAGCTGCATGCAGTAAGAGCCTCATGCTGATGTAGTAAAGGCTTATAATGGGAGTCCTAATGGAGACTCTCTTCTCAAGTGAACATACATGCTGGGAGAGAGCCTGTTAGACAATAAAGTGCCAATTTCCAATATGTCCCCAGCCAACGGTGGAACAGTATGTTCACTGCCTCTCCGGTATTCCGATTCATTAGCAAGCAGTGGCAATTGAGTAAGGGAGCAGCAGCTAGCAAGCTTACACTGATTCATGTACTGTCCAGGCTATTTGGTAAGATAATTGAGAATGCTGTCATTACAAAGTACTCACTTGCTTCTGCTGGAAACAGTTATGATATTGTCTTTGAGTGGAAAATGGAAAGTTTTTAGTGTCAATGCTAGGAAGATTTTGTTACAAAAGAATGAAACTAAAACAGAATATTTTGTCACATTGTTAAGTCCTCCCAAGTGGTGCAAAAGAAAAGAGTTCACCCTATCATCTGGAGATTGCGAGTTGAATCTCAATGATGCCACAGCCATCCATGGCCAGGAGCCAAGGAAGCTAAATTGGCCTGGGTGGGAAGGATGGCATACTGTCAATCACCAGTTAACACCAGTTAGAAGATAGCCCTTTGTACATAAATTATAGTGCACTGCTTAAATGTAGGTGACATGTTTGAATGACTACAGTCAATTGTCTCTGAAGTTCATGTAAAAACTGCAGAGGTAACGTGTGAATAACACTGTTAAAGAATCACCAGACCTCCAGGTCACACACTGGGAGTATATCTGAGTGAGTATCAGATTGGCAGAAACACTTCTTCTCAGAGCATATCAGCATGGAGAAATCTGTACTTGGCACAAAAGTCAGTTATGTAAAACAATGTAGAATTTTTAACAGTGGTCGGCAAATCTTTACTGCTCATGGGGGGG
>CM040999.1:8665327-8682555 GCA_022985145.1 Pangasius djambal
AAAACCCTATTTTGTTCAGGCGTTTCCAAACTTTTGGAGGGCAGTGTATATTTTGGGTTAATTGAGAGTTTTGATAATTTTCTTTTTTTTTTTTTATCTTGTTGAGTGTACTTTTCATGGCAATAAATATACCGTATGCTTACGAGTGTGAAAAGATCTAAAGTTGAAAAGTTCTATCAGTGTTGACCTTATTGTGGATCAAAACATTAATGTGATGAAATCACAAACTTGTCAGATAGAAACATTTTAACTCTAAGGTCTTTGTATGTCTATATGACTTACAGTGGGGCACTGGTCGCTCAGTGGTTAAGATGTTAGAGTACTGGTCAGAAGGTCATGAGTTCAAATCCCAACACCACCAAGCTGCCATGGCTGGGCCCTTGAGGAAGGCCTTTAACCCTAACCTGCTCAGTTGTGTAAAAAAAAAAAAAAAAAAAAAAGAGAGACAGAGATAAATGTAGCTGCTCTGGATAAGGGTGTCTGCCATAAATATAGCATAGAGTCTGACTGGTGTGTATGGAATTTCATGTTATGCAGTGCTTTTATATAGTGTTTCTGTGGAATGTAATTCTCATTGTAGTACATAAACGTAAAACCTTGAAGACTGTAGGGCAGTGCTGAGGACCCATTGCATTGTATTATTTGCCCATCACTGCAGATTTTTTAGCTGACAACAAAGCCTACCATTGGAATGTTCCTTCGTGAGCTGTTCAAGGAAGGCAACATAGATTTTCTTTCAACACCAAATGCTGTTTTAGACAATGTCTGCCAAGGCCAGTCATTCATTGAGGGAAACAAGTGAAAACTGTAACACTCAACAGCCATCAAAGCAGTACAGAGAAGTCTCCTTTTATCCCCTCTATGGCCTTCTTCTTTTTCCAGCATCTACAGGAGAGCAAGAAGAGTGTAGCCTGCGGTAAAATGTGCTCAAACAACGGCTACTTAACTTCCACTAATAACCAAAGACAAGGAACATGCCCTATATTGTTCAGTATGATGTGTGTTGTTGCATGTATATGTATTAAATCTTTGTTTCATTTTTTTTTTTTTTTTTAACAAAAAGGAAGCTGGTTTGCTTGTAAAAGCTGGATAAGATGAAAGCTCATAGGGTGGGATTTTCAAGGCTTCGTGTCAATGTTGGAATCTGGCCTTTTGGTCCCAAAAGAAATGTTTCGTAAAAGAAATTATGTTTAGTATCATAAAATCTATATAACATATACAATTCTAAAATAGTATAAATATGAACTTTGAACAGGTTATTAAGTAGCCATTAAATAGTTGAACAACAAAATATACGTTTATTTTAACTTTTAAAATAAAGTGGTATCGTGCTGATTCCTCCTGGACAAGTCTGGAGGCTTGTTCATAATTAAAGTTCTTTATGAGCCATCATAATAATCCAGATATAATAATACATTGCTTATGCATCAGCAGTCTATGAATCGCCGTGGAGGCCAGCCTACACATACATATCCCCAATACAAGCAAGGACGCGGGTAGAGAGGATATCACCACTGTACCACTGCACTGAGTCAGGGTCAAATTAAAGATTTGGATTTGGATTTGGACAGAGATTGAGATGGACATGGAGAATTGTACATCCCAGCCAACACAGAGATAATACTACTATACACCAATATCACAACTATTTGCATTATTTAGTTTTCATACTATTGTTGTGACCCCCAAAGGTGGTAGAAGTACAAAGATTTCTTTACTCAAATAAAAAGTAGAAATACTCATTTAAAACAATACAGATTAAATCACAAGATCCACGAGGGGAAAAAATGTCTGTGCCTGAATTTTAGTATCTGACAGTAAACTATCTACCAAGATATTAACACTAACTAGCAACAGCTATATCATTAATCTATAAAATGTTAGCTATTATATTATATTATATATAGCATTATATTAACTCTGACAGTACAAACTAGCTTGCATGCAAATAGGTAACGGATGAAAAGCAACAGGTATTTTTTTACTTTACATTTTTTTAATATTTATACTTTTTGGTGTAAGACACTGCACTTTCATGGAGAAATATAGAAATTTACACATAAATACATCATTGATGTTTCTGTTGTCATATTCATTTAGATTTAGACTTTAGATTTAGATTTAGACTTTAGATTTAGATTTAGACTTTAGATTTGGTAGGTTTTTTTTTTGTTTGTTTTTTTGCTTAAATTGCAAAAATGCAAAAAAGTCACCTTATGACTTCAAATATATACATAATGGAGCAATTGATCTGTTTTGAAATATAGTGGTTAAAAAGATGAGTGATTAGAGTTTCTTCTTTTAAAATGTAACAAGTAAAAGTCAAAAGCCTTAGGTGAAAAAAATCAATTGAAATGCACATACTTGACAAATAAACTTGACAAGTAAAATAATGAAGTAATTGTACTTTATTACCTCTGGTGACTTCCCATGCTAATTTTGGTAGTAATACACTTGCATTTGAACATAAGCTCATAAAACACTAGTGGAATTTTTAAGGGCCTCCATGCTTTTATTATTTTTTTGCATCATGTTCGACCAGAGTCTGCAATTACACATAATTAGAAAAAAGTGTTTTTATTATTTTTAATTGCTTGACATAACATCTCTTTAAATTAAATACTAAACAAAAATTTGCAGAGGCAATATTTCCACCTAAGAATCAGACATCTTACTACAAGTGTAGAAAATGCTTTAATCATGTGAGCTTTATTTGGCAAAGACAAACTAAATGTGATGGGAAACCAAAAGAGCATCGGACCATATGCGCTTGTTGAATATCTCATTCCAGATTTAGTTCCCATTTGCTGTTATAATAACCTCTACTCTTCTGGGGAGACTTTCCACGAGATTTTGGAGCGTGGCTGTGGGGATTTCTTTGAGCATGGCTTGTAACCCATTCAGCCACAAGGGCATTAGTAAGGTCAGGCACTGATGTTGGGTGAGTCTGCATTTCATGTCATCCCAAAGCTGTTCAGGGGGTCGAGGTTAGGGGTTCCTCCAAACCAACCTTGGCAAACCATGTCATTATGGACCTTTCTTTGTGCTCAGGTGTATTGTCATGCTGGAAAAAGTTTGGGCCTCTTAATTCCAGTGCAAGGAAATCTTAATATCACACCATGCAAAGAGATTAAAGACAATTCCGTGCTTCAGTTTGGGGAAGGCTTACATATGAGTGTGATGATCAGGTGTCCGTACAATTTTGGCCATATAGTGTAGGATATTTTTTTCAGATTTTTTTTTCTCCACAATTAGCCAGTTATCTGAATGAAAACCATATTAATATGCTGATTTGCTGATGTTTTGCTGGGAAAACTTCGTCCAGATTAGGGATGTAACCAAATATGAAAACTTTATCTGGAATGAACAGGTAATGTTTTCCCAACACATATAAATACAAATCCAAGCATCTGTATATCAAGTAATATATATATATATATATATATATATATATATATATATATATATATATATATATATATATGTGTGTGTGTGTGTGTGTGTGTGTGTGTGTGTGTGTGTGTGTCATATATGAAGCTCATATGCGTGAGGCTTGTATGAGGCTTCTAGAACACAGACCACATTTTTTAATGTGACCCAAAATTGCTGTGGTGTGTGTGTGTGTGTGTGTGTGTTTGCATTTAGAGCACTCTTTCAGTCATCCTTAGTAGCTCCCTGGTCAGGGTCACTGTGATTTCAATTAGGCTACTAGTTTGTTTATTTATAGTTGTATATAGTAGGAAATAGAACCAGCTTAAATGTCAAGGGCAGGTACAAACAAAAAAATTTAAAAGCAGTCCCACACACTTTACTAGCTGGGGTTGAGTCACTGTCAGAGCCAGAATTCACAGTCCATGCTGACAGTGCTGACATTTCTACCTCTGCTTTTTTTTTTTTTTTTTTACAGATACAGATAGTGGCACTGAATTACACCCCCAGTCCAGATTGTAAAAATATTTCTGTACTATTTGGGGATCTGTTTGGTTGTTTATATCCATTGCTTTTTAATTCCTGTTCCTCTTTGTTCTGCCTTTCTTTTTCTCAACCCTTCTGTTTGTTTTTTTTTTACTATCTAAAAACCATTAGAAAAAAAACCACAAGAAAGCATTTCATCTCTGAAACACACATCAAAGTGCACTTCAGATAGGAGTAGTGCTGGTAATATTCTACAGTAAAGCTCTGCAGTATCCCAGTAACTAAGAGCAAAACATGAACAAATGTAACCATTTGAAATGAGTACTGCATTATGCTTTGGTACTTATAAACACTAATAACTGATAGTAATAAGATGTGTTATTTAGTAATGCATAATCTGAACATTCCAGACACTCGACAAACAGTTAACAACATGCACTTAACTACTGGAAATCTGTTAACCCATCTTGTCTTTACTAAAGTAACAGGGTTGAGGTTTTTTTTTTTTTACAGAATTAGCAAATACACAAAATGTAGT
Organism: Pangasius djambal; assembly: GCA_022985145.1. Lineage (NCBI taxonomy): Eukaryota > Metazoa > Chordata > Actinopteri > Siluriformes > Pangasiidae > Pangasius > Pangasius djambal. The sequence continues at coordinate 8,669,781 of CM040999.1, forward strand.
TAACAAGCACCTTTGCTAATGGTATGAGGACATAAAGCACATTTTAATTATTTACTGAAAATGTATGTTTTTAATTCATAATTTTCAATAATCTTTCAATACATAACTTGTCAGTTAATATAACAATATGATTGAAAATAAAGAAAAAGAATGAAAGAATGTACTTTTCCTCTTCCCCAAATCTTCAAGAAAATCAGATGATGCAACTTCATATTGAACATGTGCATTTATTTCATTTATAGGGGTGAATATGTTCACGTAATATGGTTACGTGATTGTTGTGGGACACAAAAAAATGTGCATTTTTCATAACCTGTAATAGATGACATCACGGAAGAGGATGTTTCAGGCATGAAGTATCAAAAGAATTCACTCATTAATGCAAAAATAATGTTTTTATGATTATATTTCAAGGTAAATTGTAGTTATAGTTGGTAGACGCAAAGGTCGTGAAGGACTTTTTTAAAATCTATGTTTAAATGTATTTTTACCTTTACTTTACATGCATATTAGTAAATGGAACATCATTGGGATACAAATAGCACACCAATCATGGAATCACCTAAACAATATATTATGAAGCAGCTGATAGGCTGTGACAGTTTGTAGATGGTTTGTAGAGTGTCTAAAACAAACCATCCAAATAAAGAGTAACTCATTGTTCTTGTTAACGACTCATGCACACATGCTGGAATTTCAGTAGTTAGCATTTTCGTCAAAAAATAATGACTGCTGTGCTTTAAGTGCAATGACTGGAACACTTCAGTGGGCCTTGTACAATTTTAAAGCCCGTACACCTCGAGGCTAAAAACAAAGCACAAGTACATCAATAAGTGAAAGCAACAATGATCTCCATATCTGTTAAAAGACAAGGCAACTTGTTGGTTTTGAATTTGTAGCCAGTATGTTCCATTATGTATGCAAATACATTTTTGTGACTGGTAAATGAACCTAATCTAGTGTTTGGCCTACTAAAAAGATCAAATTAAATTAAACATAATTAAACTATAATATGGCATTTCATTAGCATTTTATTTCCAGTTGGTCTAAAAGACTTTTCTGTAATTTCTGGCTACTGTTTTGAACATTAATGTTTATTACATTTTAGACTGCTCATGTTGAATTAGTGTGGTTATTATATTATTTTATCTATCAGCTCATTCAATAAATGTACTTTATCTGATGTTAAGTTCTGGGGGAACAAATAAGCAATCATTCTCATATGCTCATATTTATTCATTAGTAATGAGACACGACAAATTATTCATTTCAGATAGTTAGTAGAGAGTGGGCTCAGTTATAACATTTATTAATTCTTTTTTTCTTTTTGTAAATCTTATGAGTAAAATATTCTAAAGCTCCAGCTGTTTTTTTTTCACATTTAATGGGTACATTTACTATTCATAACAAACATGCCATTTTAATCTTAATATCAAAGGATATATAAAAGTAAATCAAAGGACCAAATGTTGTGAGGTCAGGTGTAACATCTCAATTCATTACGTTATTCAATTATACATTAAATTATACAAATCGTTTTATCATACAGTAAAGAATTCTTATGTAGCTGCAGGAATTATTATGTAGTTGAAGGAAGGAATGAAGGAAGGAAACTTACCATGGTGTAATTATTGCCATAACTTTTCAAAAGAGGAACATTACAGTGAGAGGATGCGTGCTGAGTGAGAAATTAATCATTTTCCATTAAACAGAATTTTCAGTAATTGTATGTCAAGTGAAAATTCAGGGTGCATCTACCATTAAATGTTTAGCTAATGAAACATCAGTGAGTGCTATCAACACTTCAAGGCTCACAAATGAAACACTTGGAATCACACTGACTGACAAAAATACAAAATGAGTTACCCTCTCTGCATGTACTGTGTGTATGTGGGTATGTGCCTAAGGCCTTTATCCATCCTGATCAAAGCAGAGTCACACTATCAATCTCCATGCTTTTCAAAACATCCTTAAACATGCTAACATAGTGTACATAATGCTAACATAATGTACATAATGCTAACATAGTGTACATACCATAGTCTTGGCAGTTATATCTGGGTATTAAGAGAGGTACACTTACAAAAAAAAAAAAAAAACACACAAGGCTAACTTTATTAAGCTGATTCAGTTCCAGCTGACATATACAAAAATCGCCGTGGTTATTTATACAGTATATGCCACCATATCAACATGATTGCACTTTTCATTTTCTCTCTACGTTTATTCTCTGAGAGCATGAGTCAGAGTCCAGCATGAATAAATCAGTGTGTAATGAGACTAATACTTTGGACAAAACATGTATTCAGAAAACACACACCTATCTCACATCTCCACTTCATGAATGCATTGTCGAATCCTATCGTGCTCTTTGCTTGTTAATTTGTTATTAACAAAATCCCGCTTCTCAGCAAATACCTTGATTAAATGGCATGATTCTTTTAAATCAGTAAAGTTTGTTTCTCTTTATTTTTCTTTCCCTGTGGAGTTATCCCTCATGCTCTGTCTAATTTCAAATTGAGCCAAGCACTTTGTACAATAAACAGAGCTGATTTAGCAGTGAGGTAATTTTTCACAACAGACGCTTAAATTATAAATCAATAAGTGTTAGCCTAACGTAGCATGCTTACTCAGGATTTCGGGACGAGGAAGTCAGGTTGAGTCGTTTCATTTTCAATTAAACTGAATCCAATATGGCCCTGTACCTCTATTGTATCTCTGCCTTTTTTCAACAGTGCTAAGTAATTACCCCTGCAAAAGGTTTTTTCTTGTAGTCCCGTACATGTGACAAAGACAAAGCAGTCAATCCGAAGCAAACTTGTAACTCCTAAATACATGTCACTGTAAGATTAAATGCATTTGTTTAATTATGACATGAGTAAAGGCGAAGAGTGAATGTTTAAGTCTGGGAAATAGATTTATTTAGGTAAGGAATTCATTCATTCATAAATCTTCAGTAAGCACTTTATTCTGTTCAGGGCACAGTGAATACAGAGCTAATCCCAGAATCACTGGACAAGAGGCAGGTCCATCACAGGGCGCCACTCAGGGCACAATTTAGCATACTAGCCCATTTTTGGGAGGTGAAAAGCAACCCATAACCCGGAGGACACTCACTCACTCACTCACTCATAAACTAACCTGAGCTCAAACCATGGACCCTGGAGCTGTGAGCCTGCAGTGCTACCCTCTGCACCACTGCGCTGCACTCTGGATGAATAAAATACAATAATAAAAGTTAAATGCCCATTCGCCGGATACAGAGTTGTGGGTTTGTTTAAGTTCCTCTAACATGAGAATTGCATTATTAGGACAGGAGTGGATTTCTGCCTCTCCACTCTCTGGAAATCCACAAGATGTCCCTGGTATGTCCTCCAGCAATATGAAAACTCTTTTCATATTCAGTCACACTCATCACTCCACACATGGCAGGCATGAAGTAAATAAAGTTTATTAATTTAGTGGAAAATAATGATGAGTAAACAGGACACCTTTGGCTGTTTAGGCAAAAATAAAAAAAAGGGCCCATGCATTCTCCGGTTCAGTGGTTTTGTTTGTTGGACAAATATTGATACTGATTTCCAGGCAGTACAACATGGTCCACCTTTCAGGTAATTCAATTCACTTCAATTTTATTTACATAGAGCTTTTAAACAATAAATATAGTAACAAAACAGCTTCACAGAAATTCTGGTATAGATTTAGATCCTTAATGAAGCCAGAGGCGACAGTGGTAAGGAAAAACTCCCTGAGAATGCATGAGGAAGAAACCTTGAAAGGAAACAGACTTAAAAGGAGAACCCATTCTCTTCTGGGTGACACTGGACAGTGGGATTATAAAGCATTACTCTACTAGAACTATCCTATCCTATCCCATCCCATCCCATCCCATCCCATACCATCCCATCCCATACCATACCATACCATACCATACCATACCATACTATAAAGACAAATAGTACTAAGTGTGTTGAATCATACTGTGAATAAGCTTTCTAAGAGTTCTGAACACAGGACAGTCTATATGATTACAGGATGAGTCTTGGGCATAAACTGTTTTTGGGAAGTGCACATCTTTAGGGTACCCATGTGGGACCATTGACAGCAGGAACAAGTAGAACTCAATACCAATGGCATGGACGGAGATGCCTCCATCACCAACAAGTCTAGTCCTTCTTGTTACTAATTCATATACCTCAGACAGCCTTAAAGTATACTTCAAACAGGGAGGAAACTATTGAAGAAAAACTATTTCAGACATTTGACCTTGTTGTAACCTTGACCCTGTTTGAATCAATTAAAAAATCAGTTACAAATCTGTTACAATAATAATTCCATACAAATCCTACTGACATTCCACAACTTATTCTTGAGATATCCTGCTATTGAGAATCTTGGTCGGACGCACGGATGGGCAGACGGGTGTACACAACGGCAACCCAAAAAACATAATGCCACTGCTTTTCAGTGGACGAGGCATAAAAAGTGAGTCAGGAGTACAGAAAGCTAGAGTATCACTATTAGAGTATCAGGGTGAATCAGGCCCATCCAGAGGGCAGGAAGAGCCACAGCAGTTACAGTGTGTCAGGATCAGTCTTTGCTATTACATTGTTCAACATGAGTGCACATACTGCTCAACAGACAGAAAGAAAACAGTTTGTAGGTATGTTCTTATCCTGCAGTGGTTTGAAAGGGTGTACATTGTGATTACACAAACATACATTTACACATCGGCCCTCTTTATACTCCTTAATAGAGTCATGTAGCGATAATGCCTGTTATCTGCCGTAGTTGGATGCATTCATTCATTCATTATCCTTTTTTTTTTCTTTCTGCATAAGTGCATGCCTTTGCCATGATAGCAGTATCAATAAGCACAGTCATTCATAGTAATATAGTAATTAGGGCTAGGCAGACTGTAGAAACCACTTCAATCCTTTTAAAAGGCCAAGTGTAGAAAAGCCACAGTCAGTCTCTCAGTCACTTTTTGAATATCTCTGCTTTATACAGAAAGTGAAAAAAAAATAAGGTTGAGGTTTACACGAAGCAGGTTGTCCAATTGTATTCTCAAAGAGCTGGTGTGTTTGCTGCCTTGTTGGAAAAAAAAAATCACACCGCCACACTGGCCTTTTGAAAATAACCATTATGAAATAATTACATACATGTGTTTTCCCATGTGATTATGTGAGTAATATGTGAAAAACACATGAAGGTATATTTCACCCTCAAACCAAACACATGGCATTATGTGAATGATATGTGATCAGAGGTGGAAAAGAAATAAAACCACATACCCACCATGTGAAAAATGATCATCTGGAAATAAGTAAATAATGTGAGAAAATAGCACGTATAAAATAAAATGCATGTGTAAAATAAAACCACATGCCATAAATGTAAAAAAAAAAAAGAAAAGAAATGAATCTTCTAAAAAAAAAAAGAAAAGAAAATCACATGCCCTACATCCAACAAATTTAAAATTTGTTAAATTTTTTTTTTTTTTTTAAATGTGAAAAATGTTGAGGTTAAACAAATGAATGTTTGTTTAATTGCATGTTATTGGCTACTAGCCGCTATAGTGAGAGACGGGTTTAACCAATCAGAATCATGTATTTTTTTTCCTGTTTCTGTTCGAAAGCCGCTCTAAGCTCAGAGATTTCGAGTTGATGGTCTGTGATGTAAGAGAGGTTTACTGCAGGAAGAGAAAAAGAAGTGTAGATCCGGGTTTTATAATATAAAATGTATTTCTAGCATGTCATTGTAATCTTTTTCATCGGAACTTTCATAAAGGTATGTTAAGGCAATGTTAATATTAAAAGATTACTTGATTTTAGATAATGACATAAAGTAATAAAATAATATGAACAGTATTACAGTCCATTCCAATAGGGACATCAGTGGATGCCTTAACAAGGCTCATATGGCTCATATCATCTGATGCAGGTCAGACAGCAATACAAGATTTATCACATCAATCACTGTTTCATAATTAATGCAAATAGTCTTGGCATGGATGAGTCAGGAGAGGTTTTAAATTAATACAATGCTAAATTAAACATTTCGACAGCTCTGGCTAATATGTGTCAAATTGCACTTTTAATTTAGCAAGAAATATTTCATTTTCTTTAACGCACCATAGTTGTTATCTCTATTCTTGATACCGTGCAGCTCATCAGCTTTAATATAGTGTGTTTGTGAATACAGACTTTTCATGTGTGTGAGTTATAGATATTTTCTGCAATACATTTATCATACAGCCTTCAGTTATAATAGAGCAGGCCTGCTATTCAAGTCAATTCCTAGATTGTCTAAGTTATGGTGCATATAGCAGACTTGCAGATACCCATTAAAAGAGAACCGTTTTCTATTTTACGTTTCTAATTCACAAGCTTCTAACGAGTGTTGGAGCATCAAAGAGAATCAATGGACTATGGATTAAGGAGGGAGCATGTGAAAAATAATAGTAATAAAAAAAAAAAAAGATCAATATGAATGCCAACATTTTCTTATGACTGCAGGCAGACCTTTTAACGACTCTGCAGCATCAAAGTAGAAAGCAAGCCATCAAATGTGAAGACGATGAAACAGAATGAAATGTCAAAATCACAGTACGGATGAAGGTGTCTGCAGAAAAAAAAAAAGAAGTTTCAACAGTAAACACAAGCAAGCCAATGCATAAGTATGAATTTTAACAGTAACCACATGCATATGTCCCACATACACACACACACTATATATATATATATATATATATATATATATATATATATATATATATATATATATATACAGTCATGTGAAAAAAATTAAGACACCCCATTAAATATTCAGTTCTTTATTAAGAAATGTCAACATGTTAATTTCTGATCTTGTTTTAATTTGTACCTGTAGATGAAAGTGATGTAACTGCATGTAAACAACAAAAAATCACTTTGAATTCTTTCGGCTGTGTGATGTTTGCGGAGTTTCTTGTTTCAAATCACCCCACAGGATCTCAGTAGGATTTAGATCTGGGCTTTGACTTGGCCATTCCAGAACTCTCCATTTTTTACTTTTCAGCCAGGCCTTGGTGGATTTACTGGTATGTTTTGGGTCATTGTCATGTTGCAATTTTAGCCATTTTAAGTACAAATAAATGTGGGGTGTCCTTACTTTTTCCTCACATGAAATTGGATTTTTTTAAAATTACATTTTACAGATCATTTTAAAAAGACTTTTCTTTGGTTTTATTTGTTTAGTTATATTACTAATAAATGAAGATTAAATGTCTATATGTTTAACTATGTTAAAAAAAAACACAGGCTTTCATGGGATGTCTTAATTTTTTCACATGACTATATATATATATATATATATACATTCATACATACATACAGTACTGTGCAAAAGTCTTAGGCACGCACATGCAAAGAAATGCTGTAGAGCAAAGATGCCTTCAAAAATTGTTGAAATAAAATGTTACTACAAAAATACTATAAAGAGCAGTAAACAATAATAATTGAAAAAAAAAAGTCAGTATTTGGTGTGAAGACCCTTTGCTTAAAAATCAGTAGTCTCAGGTACAGTGTGTGCAGTTTCATAAGGAAATGAGCTGTAAGTGTTACTGAGCATCTTGCAGAAGCAGCCACAGTTCTTCTCGAGACTTTGACTGTCACACTCGCTTCTTATTTTTGCAGCAAAACCCAGCAGCCTTCATTATGTTTTTTTGTCTGAAAATTGGTCTCTTATGTAATATGCTGCTTTCTTTCCAGAAATACAAATATTTTTCTTTAACATTTAACTTTTTGTGCTGGAAAACTAATGTCTGGAATGTGTGTGTGTGTTCTAATTCTCAACTGTGCAATAATAATAATAATAATAATAATAAGAAGAAGAAATTATAAAGATTAATAATAAGTATTTTTTTAAAAACGACCTGCTCTTGCACATGGTTCATCAGTATCAATCACTGTTTCAGAAAAATGCAGTGAGTTGTGGAACACATTTGGAATTATAACTGCCACCATTCACATGTTGGCAGAGAAAAAAAGATTAACCGATACAGTTTTTTTTTCTCGATTGTGTGACATAGAAACTGAATTTGATGCTCTTGAAACGATTATCACTGCCATCAAAATTCACTCAGTGGTGCAGAACAGTGGCACTGCAAAATGAAATATTTTCTTCTTGTATTTTTTAATATATAAAAATCTAATATTGATCTGAAACCTTTAGATCTGCTATCATTTGATTAAACTATGGGCTGGTGTGGTTGTTCACCCACATAAATGGATTAAAACAAGCTGTATTTTCATCTTACTAACTTCAGGGGAGCGTGGTAAGGGAATGACAGCTTATAGATGTCATGACACTAGTGATCACAGGAGCTAAGTTGTTCTGCAACTTACACAGTCTTACACAGCATTAAGCATAACTACGAACATAACTCTAAATGGATATAATACAATATCTTCTTAAATTAGTGTTAGCCTTGGTAAATAGCTGTGATACCAGAGGACTAAACACTTCAAGACGTACTGTTGGGGTGGTGCGATGCGGCCTAACATGAAGCTGAGGTTTGTTACCAACCCATAGTTGATTATTTTCCAATAACAGCTTCTCCAGTTGATTATTATCCTACCACGGCATGCCCCATCATGGTTTATTTTTTACTTTATTGCAAGTTAACAATACAAAATTTCAAGCTACAAGTACTCGAAAATAAGCTAGCTAACAAGTAAACATGAGGAAACATTACAGAAAAGTCTGACAGTGACAAGCAGAAAGAGGAGCTTGGAATTTGGACACTTAAAATGTTTTTTTTTTTTTTTTTTTTTTGTGGAGAAATGCCAGGCTCCATACAAATCCTCCAGGCTAAAAAGACAAAATACAAAAATAATCATTAAATAATAAATAAAACATTTATAAGAAAGTGATATTTCCATCTCAGAAAAAAAAAAAATCCTCTTATGAATGTCTCCGAGAATATGTTCTCTGTCCTTCATCTCAGTCATTTATTTATTCACTGTCTATAACTGCTTATTTGATTCAAGGTGAGGCTAGTTAAGTCGATATTCACAGAAAATATTTTCACCCAAAAATTTATAAAGCAGGGATGCTTAGCAAAGAAATGATTAGCTCTTTATGGTAATTTCATTGTTATTTAATAATTCTGCTAAACTGTCATAGAAGCTAGGATACAGGGTTGAGTTCTTCTGACAATAACTTGCTATTCCCAGAACAAGGTCCATCTCTCATGTCATCAAGAGAAGAACACACTGATTGAATTTCTTGTCACGGTTCAGCACTTAGCAGTCGCTGAGCAGACTGAAGCACTTAAAAGACTACAAAGCACTACTTTCATAAACTACTGTAACATACTGCTCATATCTAGCTATTTATGGACAGCTAAGCCACATATTTGGAGCTTTTAGACAGTCTAGTTCACTTCCAGCATCTCCACCATGTGTAACTGCGCACGTGTGCGATGTCGGCTTCTGAAACATAAACTTCCAATATGTTTGGAATGACTGGCAACACAACAAGCGTGCATATTCAGAAAATACAGTAAATTGATCATAAATGTAAGAGTATTCATAGCCATTGTCAAACCAAAAGATGTCAAGCTGACCTATTTAGCACAATGACATGTTGCTCTTCAGTCTTTTGTCTTGACATAAAATGTGCATCTTTCCAAGCCGGACCAGAATATAATTAGAGCAGTGTGATCAAAAAAGTTGAAAAAAATCTTTAAAATATCAAAAATGGAATCTAATCTTGACCCCAGAATCAAACATTTTAATGAATGTGAGTATATGTTGTTACACACCTATTATAAGCCAAGCATATGGCTGAAAGGTTAACAGTGAAGGTTAAAGCTATACTATGAGAACCTACGAGAGGCAGGAGAATCCATGATTTAAGAGCAAAAACAAAGCTAAACTGTAGTCAAACCAGGAAACACCCGAATTACAGGTAAGGTCAGCCAATGGGATATGACAGACAGAGGCTGGGGTGGAACACTGACCACACATTTTGGGGAAATCATGACAGAGCAGAAAGAATACCAAACATATACGAGGCCAAGACCTGATTAAGTAATGATATAAACAGACTAGAAGTGGACTAGCATTAACCAAAACGGGAAGTGACTGTGACAGAGTTAGGTAAACTGTGATATTCATTCATTTTCTGTAACTGTTTTATCCTGGTCAGGATTGTGGTGGATCCAGAGCCTATCCCCGAACACTGGGCATGGAAAAGGAATACAACCTGGATGGGACACCAGTCCATCACAGGGGACCAAACACAACCATTCCCACATACATGGACACTGGGAGAACATTTGGAACTCCACACAGACAGCAATCTGAGCTCAGGATCAAACTCGGGACACATCATATGTACTAATACGTAGTTACCAAAGAACACATGCATGTTAATAAACCTTGCTCTTATGGTGATGAAGACAACATCAGTTAAACTCATTCAAAAATAAAGGATATGAGACCACTTTTAGAATGAAAGAAATCTGAGATCCTCAGTTCGGTCCTTGAGTCCTCGTTTCTGAAATATGACCCAATTCATGAATTCAATAACCAGTGGTCAAGAACATCGCCTGAGGTCACGTCATGCTGAACAGCTTTCATAATGACTTGAATCTGGATCTGAAAAGTGGGACTCCAGATGCCAGTGTGTTGTTTACAAGCCTTCTGGCACCAGCTTCCAAAGACTGGAATGTATTCAAAATGCTAATAAATACAAAATCATCACATGGCCAACGAATATAGAGCAGAGTTATATTATTTAAATGCAAGCTGGGAGAAAAGAAAATAATGAAGACGGCATTGAAGGGATGCACTGGTGAAAAATATGCCAATGATATAAGAAGATTAGGGAGATCAGTGGAGGCTGTTACACATGAAGCAGATGGGTTATGACAGAATGAACAGACAGGCTCTAGGATGAGGTGAATGAGAGAAGATCAGACAAAATGAGGAAAAAAAGGAAGAAAAATGGGTTGAGCAGAAGACCAAAAATGAAAGGAGAGGGGTCAGAAGAAGCTAAAGAGAAAATGACACAAAAATAGAATAAGGTAAAGGATGAACATTATGAAAAGTGACAGAAGAAAGAAGGAATGGATAAAAGGAGTCAAAGAGGTAGCAAGGAAATATGAGGCAAGTGAAAGCAGAAACTATTGTTAGAGGTGGTAGGTTCTTTGAATCCAAAACAGGAAGGAGGAGAGGAAAGAAAAAAAAAAAAAAACTGGAATACACTGCTTCTCTGTACTACTATTTAATGAGGCCTAAACAAATCCTCTTCAGTTTTATTCCAATGAAAAATAATTATCCATACAGTGTTAAATGCCTGGATTCTTCCTGAAATCTAATACATAAAACATAAAGGCCATGTCACAGATTCAGTTCACTCTCATTTACAACTCTGGCTGTCTTACAAAATCATCAGTTTCTCTGATTGTTTAAGGCAATAGATATCTAGGTGAACGAAAGACAATGGAACATATTATTTTGTGTGAGCACGTATCATCGAGCATAAATTTTAAACGATGCCTCCAAATCATCAGAGGCACAGATTAGATTACAGCTGGAAGTGTTCGAAGTACAGATAAAACAAGAGGAGAAGAGATGATGGGTGTAAAGCAGACACCATAAAGACAAAAAGACTATTGCGTAAAAAGTCTGTTTAATGGTCTGTTTAAAAGTTTATTTGCTATTATTCTCAGTTATTCATAATGACTACTATATTATATTTAATTAAAGGGTTGGATTATGATAATATTCCAGTTCCTCACAGTTGTCCTACTTCTTTTAGAGGCAAGATTTTTTTTTTCTTTAAAGGCCTGGAGGCATACTCTTATGGAATCAGGGCAGTTTTAGTCATTTGCAGTAGTAATTTGACTTAATAAAACCTGAGGATCAGGTCAATTTCAGTCCATTTCTGACTATTCTAATGAATGTTCATTCATTCATCTTAGGATCGTGGTGGAACCAGAATCTACTCTTAGCACAAACTCTTCACCCTCCTGCCGTCTGGCAAAGGATACCAAAGCATTCAGGCCCTCACGGCCAGACTGTGTAACAGTTTCTTCCCCCAAGCCATCAGACTCCATACCCCCCCCCCCCCCCCCCCCCCCCCCCCCCCCCCCCCCCCCCCCCCCCCCCCCCCCCCCCCCCCCCCCCCCCCCCCCCCCCCCCCCCCCCCCCCCCCCCCCCACACACACACACACACACACACATACATACTCAACTGTACACCATTCCACTCCCTTTGCAACTTTTTTGCCCTGTTCTTTCTTACATTGCAACAGTGTAAACAAAATACTGTATTGACCACCTACATTTTTGCTGCTAACACTGTATTTATAAAGATATTGTATTTTTTTTTTCAATACTGTACTTTCTACCTGGCTGCAACCGCAATAACTGCTATGTCCATATATGTTATAAGCTTATCTGCTGAATACTGTCATAGTATGTTTTTTTTTTTATAGTTACAGCATTCTATTATGATACTGTTATATCTTTTTGCACAACCTGTCACATCTGACACTTTATCCACACCAGAACTGTGTACTCCCAGCACTGCACTCTCTCTTCCTGCGCCTATTGTCCTGTTCTAGCAATTATTGTAGTGCCTTGCGCTGCTTGCACTTTATGTAGTCCTGTGTAGGTCTGTGTAGTCTTATTTAGCTCTGTGTTGTTATGTAGCACCATGGTCCTGGAGGTACACTATATTACCAAAAGTATTCGGTCACCTGCCTTGACTCACATATGAA
>CM040999.1:8682655-8705155 GCA_022985145.1 Pangasius djambal
TGGCATCCTATGACAGTTCCACGCTGGAATTCACTGAGCTCCTGAGAGCGGCCCATTCTTTCACAAATGTTTGTAAAAACAGTCTGCATGCCTAAGTGCTTGATTTTATACACCTGTGGCCAGGCCAAGTGATTAGGACACCTGATTCTGATCATTTGGATGGGTGACCGAATACTTTTGGTAATATAGTGTACGTTGTTTTGTTTCACTCTGTACTCTACCAGGTTTATATGGTTGAAATGACAGTAAAGCCACTCCACTTAACTTGACTTGACTTGAACCAGGAATACTGGAAGTGAGGCAGGAATACACCATGCACACAGTGCACGTTTACACCATTTACAGTCATCAGTCCATCTACCAGAGCCTTGGGCTGTGTCACTATGCCAATACTAATGTATCTGACTCAATAATATGAAAAAAGATCATTTCTGTAATGCATTACATGTATTGATATGTCATATGAGAAGTGCTCTAAGATGCACCGTTAGACTTTTCTTTGCATTTTCCACACTAATATACTAGAAACACTGTTGCCAGTTTATAATCGTAACAAGCCCATTACAGTAAGCATAATAGTTTAAAAAGCTTTAAATTGCTGTTGCAGTAATTTGACAATTGCTGTAATTAGCCATTCTGGTATGTTACTGTAGTTAAATGTACATTTACAGTTGAGTTTAGCTTTTTTTTTTTTGCACAAAACATACAAGTGCCATATTCTTCATAGGGAATATCATACAAAATAAAACTGATCGAATTTAGATACATTATTAAGACAGATAATTTATAAGGTCAGCACTGTATATTTTCATATTTAAAACGGATTTCTGTCGCAACACGTAATAGGTAACTCACAAGTCTCTTTAGCAAACCACAGCCACTCTGCATATGTTTTGATATTAGCAGAGTTGACTCTTCATCAGTAGGTTTCAGTTGAACTATAAAGTACATACTTGTGAGTAAAAAAAAAAACATTTCTGTAAGCAATAATTAAATTCACATGACTGCTACAGTTTTACCAGCATGTCACCCTTTTTTAAATATTATTTTTGTAACACTTAATTACATTAAACAGTAGCTTCTGCCTGGTCTTCATATCCAGTAGTTTTTCAGTATCAGTTGTGCCAAATATGGATGGGGTATTAACCATGACAATGCATGCTTACCTTGTATATTTGTTTATTTCATAAAGCACTTCATTTTACAGAGAGGGGAGTGCAACGGAGAGCGGGCTGTACACGGTAACAAACTCAGACAGCACATTTGCCATTAATATCTCTGATAACCCGAGATGCAAACACAGCTGTGACACACCTGCAGAATGCAGAGTTTTCACTTAGTGTCAGGGAAAGAGTTTAATACGACACTGTGCTTCCCCCAGAGCAATGTTGGGGAAAACAATCTCAGAGCTGCCAAAATTACTAACAAGAAATTCCTAGCAGGCAGAGAAGGGAAAAAAAAAAGCAGATTTTTACCACAAAAACCCTATTGTACGTCGGCGGACAGGCTGGCTCGATGCTAACAGCATAAATGATAAAACCTATTGTGTGAACTGATGCACAGCAGTAAACATTCCACAAACTGTCCCCAGACTGCTCTCCTTTATTTTGTGATTTATTGGTTTGAATTGAACCAAAGCATCTCAAGCAAAGCTTTCCAGAATGCCACATGTCCAGAAGTCTGAAATACAGACAATATGCATGTCTGACAAGTAAGCTAACCTGCAAACCCTCTGGATTGGTATCCTTTAAAGTTAAAGAATAATTGTTGAATGGTGATGCTGTCTTTTCTAATGCTATAACATTGCAGCAGGTTCACCCACTCCAAAAAAAAAACTAAAGTTAGTCACCTGGCACACCATGCAACTTCGTGGGTGTTGTTTGCAATACTTAGCTAATTATTTGCATTCATTTTAGCTAGCAAGCCAAGAGGTATGTTGTTTTGGTCTGGTAACAAAATGAAAAAGTGGTTCAAACAAGAACAGTAGTCTGATAACCGTATAAACACAGTATCTGCTCCCTACAACAAGGGTTCTTAAACTTTTTGCAGTCAGGGATCCCATTAATCATAAAATTAAGTCCACCATAACCATAATATGGGAACAAATTCAAAAAGTAGGCTCATTATTTAAATTTGTACATTTTTATTTATTTATTTTTTTAAATATTGGAGGTATTTCTTCTTTATTCCACAAATTTCAACTGATAGAACACGTTAGCATCTAAGTTGAGTTATTGAGGTTTGGATTAAACCTATTTAAATCCAGGCAGGCAAGCTAATAACTATAAGAACTCAGTAATAAATATACTGTAACAATGGTGATTTCCTGAATTTAGATTTTTTTTCAAAATCACAGACTTTGGCTATGTTTCATGGACCCCATTTTGATAAGTACTGGTCTTCACTGATTAGAGATGACTATAAAATAGTCACTATGAAATAAATAGGTCTTGTCTCACGCATGGATGTAGTTTACTAGTTTAGCTAGTAATAAGCTTAACCTAACTATATACAAAAGTTGGTATACAGTTAGGCTATGTGCGCATGTTGAAAAAAAAAAAGAAAGGCATGTATTGCATGTGACATTGCATCAGGATAGAGAGTGTGGGACAGAGACGCCACATATGAAGGCAGGGAAGAGTTTCCAAATGAAAATATTCCAATGGATAATAAAGTCAGCTTGACTCCAGTCATTCCTATTTCTTTTCACCTTTAAAAATCGACTTTACATTTAAAAAATATTAAAAAAGAAAGTCTGTTTGCTTGTGATAGTACAAACACTAGGAGATGAAGTAAGAGAGAGAGAGAGAGAGAGAGAGTACAATGAGGTCACAAATACAGAGAGAGAGAGAGAGAGAGAGTACAATGAGGTCACAAATACAAATACAGAGAGAGAGAGAGAGAGAGAGAGAGAGAGAGAGAGAGAAAGCACAAAAAAGCCCAACCATGCAAGTAAGACATGCTCAATTGATGAGTTGATTAACAACAATTAACATGATTAACATATAAATAAATTCTCTCTTACACATTCTCTCACATGTCAGAGCTGTTACATTCATTTTTTACCTACCATACCAACTAACGCTGCATACTGATGGAGTGAGAGAGGTGATGTACTGTATGTGCATGCACACGCAACACAAATGAGTACTCTGCCCTTTTCCATTCACATCATATATTCTCACTGTGGGCTGCGCCCCCCTAAGGGCTAAAATCTAGACTCGCCCTTGCCCTGTTTGTATACTTTCCATTACAATTACATGAAGGATGAGCATTCCCCCACTGCAGCTCATACATTATTGACTACCACATAAAACTGTGTTGCTCAGGCCCATAAGAAGCACTGGGAGTTCTTCAAAGAGATACTTATAACCATGCTGTAGTGTGCCCTGATCTAAAGTATTCCTCCTTTCATCTCCCAAATCTTGCGGTCAAAAAGGCGCCATTATCTAAACTCTCATACGGATTCATTTAATAAAATTTTCATTTTCTGTTTTCTAAATTCATAGGTAAATGTTAAAATGGAAATATTTTACCAGTAAATATCTTACTGGAAGTAACTTAACACTACTCTAACACTATCTCGTAATGGCATGAAAAAAAAGTCTATTAGGAAATACAGTTTATTCACTTGTTTTATTTTTAACCATAAACTATTCATACAATAATCAAATTTTTTAGATGTGTTTTTTTTGTTTTGTTTTTTTTCTCTCTGTACAAATGATTCCACATAGCTTAATTGTCTTAGGTGCCTGATGTAGTGTTGTAAGTCTTAATCCTCTGTTAATCCTTTTTGGTGTGTATTTCCGGTGGTTATAACTGTATTAAAAACCTGCTTTTATAAATCGTTCTTTTTTTTCCCCCCAAAGATGCAGCATTCATTCATTCATCTTTAGTAACTGCTTTATCCTGGTCAGGGTCAGGAAGAATGGGCTCAAGGTGAGAATGGATAGAATAGTCCTTCGCAGGGCACCATGCAAACACATATTCTCACACTCATTCACACCTAGGGGCACTTTAGAGTCACTAATCCACCTGATTGGTTTTTTTGAGAGGTGGGAAGACACCAGAGAACCCAGAAGAAACCCTCAGGGAGAACATGCAAGTAACCTGAGCTCATGATCAAACCTAGTGAGGCAGCATTTTGCTGCAAACCCATGCAACCCATGATGCAACATGGTGAATCAAAATGGTTTTTGACCATATGTCCTACATCATAGGACTCTAGACCATGTTGAATCCATCTCCATGATTCACATGATTCCTGAATACAGGAATCAGTGAGCTTTTCGCCAGCTCATCTTCTTATATACTGACCCTTTACACACCGAATCTCAGAATTGGACTTCCATAAAACCTTCTGCCTCAGCCCCCAGATTTATTCCTGCTTCATTCCTTTTCTGCATCATTACACATTTTAGGCACCAAATCATGTTTTCTTTTTTCCCATGACACTGTCTGGTGATATTGGCAGTTTAGCACTGGATTTAGGGACAAGTGTACAACATGACTGACTGAACAGTCCAGCCCAGACCTGCATTCTCAGACATATGTTGTTTCAACAATAATATTCCATTCGAAGTGGGTGCAGGACCACTTTTTTAAAATCCTACATCCACAGACACTCTTGTCCAGTCTTCTTTACTCCTGTAGCAAGTTTGACCAATCTTATCTGCTCCCAAAGTTATTTTTTTATCCTGCTTGCTAATGAATTTTATAATGAATGTAGTCGATTGTTTCCCAAAATATAGAAAAATTAGTCATTTAAACAACAGAGACACTGACCAGGTTAAAGTATTCACTAAGGATGAATGAATGAATAAACTCTGGAAGCGCATTATACACCACTTGTAATGTGCCATTTCCATCACGCTCACGTGATGTTAATGAATGTGGCCTCGAGCTTCATGACCGCCCATTCACACCTGCATGACTAAAAATCACCAGCTCCAGAAACCTTTCTGTCTTGATTGCATCACATTTCCTAGATATTTCCATTTTATTTGTAATTGTAAGAACAAAAAAAATGTAAAAGTGTATCTTTAATCAAAATCTTTAACAAAATTACATTTAAGATGTAGGCAGTGTGTGTGTGTGTGTGTGTGTGTGTGTGTGTGTGTGTGTGTGTGTGTTGGGGTGCATTTCTGTCTTCAAGAAAATTTTCTTCATAATTTTTATGACAGTTTCTGTACTTTTTTTTTTTTTTTAGTTCAGTTATGTTCAAGTCATTCCTCAATGCGCTTCTCAAGCATGGCAATAGCAAATTCCACAAATACCATCTAGCACACAAATATAAAATAAAATATATATTTGCTAAATTCCTTCACTTGCACACACAGTTTGACTAATCAATGTGTAATTAAGATGAATTGGGGTGCTGAGGAATTAAGAAATACATGAAATAGCTGAGAGGTTTCACAGTCATGTGTTCTTCAAACAAAATACTGTAAATATTTTATTTATATTTTTACTTTAAATGCATTATTAAAAGTAACATTTTATCTATTATAAGTCTTACATCAGGATTATTTAACTAAAATTTGTAAAGGTCCAGTTACAGAAAATCCTTTCCTTACAAAGGTCTTACAAACTAAATAGCAACAACTATTAACTTTTAATGCTCAACCATTAAGCCGAAAACAGGACAGTTTGAACTGGTAAATAAAATGAAAAATCTATGAAAGTCTATAAAAACTATTTCCTTTCTAAGCCAATGTCTCTGGTCGAGTGAGCTTCCTTAAACTAAATCATTTACATGAATGGATGAGGACCTGCTACAGAAGTTGCATTGTTTCGTGTTTAGAAAACTAGAATAACTGAACTACGGAAAGTTGTTTCACATGTGTATCTGCTCTGCTACAGCATCTTTTCAAGTACTTGGTACAGACAACTGAAAAACTTTACTGCATCCACATCTGGGTGTCCACTAGTTGACAGCCCGTCCTACTTTATTAGGTCTTGCGCCCTGATTCACATCATATTTTACAAACGTTTACTAATCTATTTTTTTTACATAATTTATATGGATTGCCTTTGCCTTTTTTGCACAGTATACATATATTTTGTCTTGTATACTGTGCTATGAGTCAATATCCTTACATATACACGCCTGCTAAAATGCCTATCTTCTTTCTTAGAACTTAATTTAAAGCATTTTTCCTGTTTTTCTTCCTTTCGAGAGTAAACAAGTGTGCAAATGTTCTTGAACTAGGTAGAGGTAATTGAGTCACTTACCCCGCAGGCTTTCCTTGACAAATCACATTTCAGATGTTCTTTTAAGTGGTATTCCATTTACATAACCATTAAATACTGCAGTCGTATCTCTTAAATCCGTAATTGGAAATGGTAACTTTCTCATAGCTTTTTTTTTTTTTTTAAATATATAATCCTAATGAACTAAATCATCTCCTTCAGGAGAAAATGTGTCCAAATAAATAGTTAATTACACCCATGAAGAACACAGCTAAGATATCTTGCAATTAAAGTTGTTGATTAATTCAACCTTTTTATCATTTTCACTACTCCTATGGAGAAAAAAAGTGTGATCTTGAGAAGACATTGTATCTGTGTTCCCAAACCTATGAAAAAATATCATTCATTAGCACAAAACATCCCAGCATCCAAAAATACTTTAGAGGTCTCTTGTTAGCATCTTATTCCAATGAGGGTTTAAAAGAGTGGATGCATTATTTCCTATGGATACATATTTACTATGAATATATTTATGTGTTTTGGGGGGTGGGGGTGGATGGCATGAATGGTTGGTACTCCAAGCAGCCATCTCTGGCCCCAAATTTTTCACACTAGAGGGTGGTTCTTACAGGCTTGTTTCTTTTTTTAATTATTATTATTTTGCTAATGACCACAAAGTTTCTCATACTCTCCAGAGCTATGTGGGCCGCTGAGATCTAATGCTGATCTAATGTCAGGAATCATTGCTAGACTTGCAAATTTTGGAAACCAAAAAGAAAAGTTACAACACAATCCAATATAGCTGCTAAAGGAGCCAGGAGCGTTACATGTTGCACAAGACTAAGCTTCCACTAGCTGACCAGGAAATAACAAAATAGGTAAAGCACAAGGAGTGTTTGGAGTACTGAGCTGTGCTATGAACACTAGTCATAAAGCAATATATCAAACTACAAATGACATGGTTGTACAGGTTGTGGAAGGTGAACTTGTAGTCAAAACGAATAGATAATGGTGTTCTAAACAGATACGAATACAGATTACTTTTAGGAAAGTTGTCAGAAAGGTTTTTCCAGCGCATCTGGTTGAGACCAGAGGTGAGCATCAGGACTGAGATCCCATGGAATGCAAAAGAAATAAAATAAGACAAGCCGCCACTGGGTGTCAAGGGGTCAGACATGAAGTTCGCAGGACAAACAAAGACCACGTTCACGTGTGTTTACGCTGTTCATTCCTTCGTCCTTAGGAACTGCTTGGTCAGAGTTGTAGTGGTTTAAATTAGGCTGCTATTTTGTTTAATGTTTTGGGAAACAGAACCAACTCAGTCTGATGACATCACAGACAGGTACAAACAAAAATGATCATTGAGCAAGCAGGGAAAAAGACAAACAAACAAAAAAAACCAGTTCTTGCGCATATCTCTAGTTGAGACCAGTTATGAGCTTTACTGATGTATCGGAGGTTGGGGAACTGTCAGAATCGGTTTATATCTGAATACAGAGACAGATACTGATATTTGGAGCACTAACCAGATATATTTACAGATAATGGCATTGTGCAACACCTGTTTAATATGTAACCATATTAACAACAAAACAGGTCATCAGTCATCTCAAAGGCTAAAGGCAATGCAAAAAGAGACTGGCACATGGTGCTGAATGTGATTGGCATCAATGTTCAACTGTAAAATCGATAACAGAGAGTTTAAAATGTAGGGTCTATGACTCTTTTTTTTTTTTTTTTTCCAATAAAGACATCAGTGAATGCAGCAACTTTGTCATGGATTTGCAAAACCTTTACAGAGAACGCATTTGCTTTTTTAACTCATAATATTCACATGAATATTCAGCATCTCTAATTTGGTCATTCTCCTAATCACTGTCTGAGATATGTCTATGTTTATCACAGCCACATTTACATACACAACCTCCCACAAGGGAAACTGTAGAAAGTCTGGTATGAAACCTTTACACCGGAATGAAACTCCACAGCTGTTAATGCATTGTTATAGCCAGGTGACTCTCTCTGAAACTGATAGAAGCAATGTCTCAACCCTCTATTGAGAGTCGAGGGAATTATGATTCAGGGTTCCTCGCGAAAGATTTTTTTTTTTTCAGCTTGGTATTAATGCTGGGAGTCTATTGTGCAAAACATGGCATTGATTTCCATTGTTGATTCCAAGCTAGGGAGGAAAATATAGACAATAAAAATGTGCAGCAAGGCACATTTTCCTCTCCCATAAGGTATCATTACAGATTTTCCCAATAGACAGATTTCCTAAAACACTCTACCGGTTTCCTCAAAACTATACTTTCTGAGAATACACATTAATTTGTGAAAACCTCTCACTTCCATGCCAGAATAAAATATCCCAATCCAACCTATACAGTATAGTCTTCCTTTCAAATCAAACCTTGACCTTAGATGGCACAGAAATTCCATAAAATATATAACCTTTTCAGGATATCATTAAATGGAGCTGCTAAGGTGATGTGGTTGTTATTTTTAATAAGGCATGGTCATGAATTAATATACTGATGCCACAAAGAAAGTATCTTATGGCCACAAATTATGATGTTGTGTGATGGCAACAAATTGGTTAACTTGAGGCCAAAACTTGTCGTGGAACATCATTCTTAATATGTGGCCTCCAGTTAATTATTTGGCAGGAACAGCAAAAAAAAAAGTCTATTCGCTTTCAGAATTTGCTTAAAGTAAAACAGGCTAATGGTGTGGGGTATATTCATGCTTCAGTGCCAGAGAGCATATCTAGTATGTCTTTATCCATAATTCCAAGGATGAACTTGTAATATTTTTAAATCATCTCCACTATTTTCATGGGCAAGCATACACCTTGGGAATAATAAAAGAAATAATCCAAATAATCTCCCAAATTGGAACCCCAGAAAGAGATTCTGACTGTCCAGGGCACAACGTTCATGTCAATGTCCCTACAGGAGCTATATGAATTAATGTGGATTAAATCGCACCAGATTGCACCAGTATTTACCACCACCCACAGATGGACTGGTAAAGTGGTTTAATCAGACACTAAAAACATTATTTGTAAATTCGTTCACAATGATGTGAGAAATTGGTATAAGTGGCTTGACCCCCTGTTATTTACAGTATGTAGCTATTCTCAACATGGCAGTAACTGAGGAGTCCCACAGCGATTGGAGCAGCCCCATGGTCTTGGGTCCCAAGGCTGACAGGTCGATCTGTCTTTACCACTCTGTTTGGGTTATACCAATTTGTCAATTTGTTCCATTTGTTTTGTTTGGAGCTCCAGCCATGTTCCAACTTATTATTAACAAAATACTTCACCTAAACAGCACATATGCCACTGGTTATTTACATGACAAAATAATCTATAGTGATGATTGGCAGCAGCATTTAAAACATCTAAGAGCTGTGTGTAAGTCGTTGGAAAGGGCAGGACTCACCGCAAACCCACATAATCTTGCAGTTGGACAGATTGAAGTGAGGTATCTGGGCATCCACTTAGGCCATGGGCAGGTGCGTCCATAAATTGACAAGACAGCAGAGGTTACAGCCTGCTGAGACACCAATAAGCGGGTGAAGAAGCTCTTGGGGCTGACTGACTGACTATTGTAATAGGTTTTATCATAGTTAATATCACAACACACAAATGCACAGAGCACGAGCTTGAACATGAATTTTGAATGAGGTGAAAGCCTTGAAATAGTGATGTAATTTTGGTTGCATTTTTGTTGAGTTTTGAAAGGTGCACTAAAAAGCATTGAAGAATAAAATGAGCCCCAAAGCTCTGCCAAAAAATCTACCAAGACTTTTTAGATACACACACTGGGCTCTACACCACCATACACATAGAGGCTACTCAATCTGCAAGAAAAAAAACATTCCATCATATACCTCAGACCAGCATCAGAAGAAGAAGAAGACACATGCACACTGTTATGCAAACAACAATAATAGCAATACCACAATTCAGTCAGAGCTACAAAAGCTTCAACATTGTCTCATTCATGTCTGAACACTGCTTCTCTCTATTAATCCAACACACTCATGCATGTAAGCATAAGCCTATGATACTTGCACTTACAAACATGGATCCTACAAAGAACATCTTTATTATATGTATTGCAGTACACTAATGTGTAAAAGCTGTGCTAACCTACCTTAAAATTGAGATAGCAGAGGCCTGGGTTTGGATTCCTCTTGCCATCCAAATAAAATTATGAGAGACGATGACCTGCTTTAATTCAGGTCTAAAGTAGGGCACCAGATTGAAATGTTCCAACAGGGACACATTTAATTTTACAACAATAGACTCTTGCTCACCTGGCTAAAATCGCTTATGAAGGGGCTTGAGCTGATGAACCTGATACTGTATGTCTTGGGCAAGAGCTTGCTGAGATCGATTTATACAATTGCTGAGAGTTTGTCATGGATCCATATAATTAATGACTTTTAATTTTCATTCTTCCATCAGTCTGTAGGTTATATAAACCTTTAAATATTCCAAACGACACCTCCTGCTCAGCCTTCATAGTCAGTCTTTCCACCTGATGTTTTCATAGCTAGCAAGCACATCAACTGTTTCTTGCAGAAATCGGTTTGCATCTGTTGGTGAAGCGTTTGAGAGACTGCAATCCATAGAATACCCTTCAATACAACCAGTTCATCCACAAAATTTTGATTTTTGGGACTTTGTGGGGGATGGGGGCGCGGGGGGGGGGGGGGGGGGGGGGGGGGGGGGGGGGGGGGGGGGGTTGTTGGTTGGGGTAAGCCAGTAAGGTTGACATATAACAAGCTACAGAACCTCCAATCCATTACACATGCAATAGCATCCCATATCCATCCCTATATAGACTCAGACTAAAGCATCCCCTACAGCCTGCAGAACAATTTCCTACCATGCAGAGAACAACTCTATAGAGTTGAGGAATAGGAAACCTGCTGGTAGAAAGTTATTGGTCAGTGTTGGATTGTTAAGGAATCAGTTGCATACCCGAGCAGCACTATGGAAACTGACATTATCCCAAATAACCACATAGTGTGACTGCTTTGTCTGCCCTGGAACCCTCCTGAAGAACATTATACTGAAAAACCCAGCAGACCTGCTGTTTTATAAAAGCCAGTCGAGTACAATCAAATCTGCTCATAAAATAGCATACACAAATTCCACTGATTTTTCTTTCCCATCAGTTTCATCCTTGGCTGATCTGTACAATCACACTCATGCCTAGTAGGAATGACACCAAAAGGAACATCTTTATTTTCAGCAACCGTTAATGTAACTCCTAATCTGCTAAATGACTTTCTTTTACTGGCTTACAATCACAAAACCTGTATAAAACAGGGCACATTTCATGTAAATTAGATGGATATGAGGATAAATAGAGGTGTGTTTTATGCGTATTACATGTAAATAAGGGATTAGTTGAGCTTAAATCTCAATTGCGCTCAAATCACCACTTGTATTGATGACATACTACTGACACAGATTTGTTTGTACACTCAAATCTGCGCTCATTTCTATGCAAATTTGATGAATAAGGGTCATTGTGTGACATTTCCTGATAGTGGGACGTCCACAATTGCCCAGTGGCTAATAAAGTTCTGCCCACTTCACCTCCTTTTGAGGATGTTAAACCCATTAATGGTGCACTTATTGGGTGTACCTCTGACATCAAGCTCAAAATCTGCTTAACAAAAAATATACAGTTACATACGCAATACTACAATAGTGTAGGACTGTATAAATCACATCAGTATACACCTTACAGTAGTGTACCACACTGTAAAAGCAGACGATATTATAATGGTTTTCAGGCAAGATACTATAGGTTTACTACTATGTTTTCCTTAGATCTTTTGAAAATTCCTCATGTCATATATCCCTGAAAAGCTTATTTCCTGATATAATGTATATGTCAATTTATGTCTCGTTATGATATACGCATTAGTTTCCTTTATAAACCGTATAAATCACACTCACTAGTGTGGAAGTTTTATGGTGTTAAAATCTCAAAAATCTAAAACCAAAATCAATATATTTCTATACTCAGAACCAAAAATCTCAATGGTTTTGCATTAACAAAATTTTACAGGTTCATTTCTAGCCCTGATTAAAAGGTTATTACACATGAATTCACCAAAATTTTGATTATTGCTGGATTTACGTTAGAATTTATACCCGAAAAATGGCATTTTTAATAACAGTGCATGGTATTTTCTTAATTAAATATACAGAAATGATTTTCAAACAAAATTTTCAGAAATGTTTTTTTTTTCCTCTCCTAAGAGTGTATTCACAGTGAAATAAATATTCTAACAATGTCAAAACATTTTTGGTTTTATTAAGTATGCAATTTATTTAAATAGATGAAGCCTGATTTGTATAAATAAATGAAAATTTTCCAATTAAAAAAAAAAACACTCAAGAATATCAGCAATTACATGGCAAAGACTGATATCTATTGTTTAAAAAATACCATATTCCCCTGTAGTGTCTTGATGTATTATTAATTTTAATACTATTATTAAAATTAAAATAGATATTAATAAAATAAACATATTATACTCACTTGCACATAGTTCAAACATTGGTTTCTGACCTATTCAAAATTCCTTTGAAATGGAACTGCTTCACTGACATTCTGGTGCAGTGAATAAATCAGTCAGTAGCTGCATTACTGATATGCTTGTGTCCCTGAATAACCACTAGACCTTCAGATACACAGTCCTGAATTTCTCCTAACTATATAGCATTGTTTAGTCATACTTATGTTTGCAGTTTTCTTGGTTATTTGACAAGTGGCATGGCCTTCCTCCAGAGGGTCCTCCTGTTTCTACAAAACAGAAGAAGTGCTATTCAACTAGAGTCATTAATTATATTTTTTGAATCCTTTTTGTACAGGAAAACTGAGAACGCTACCCAAGGGCATGTGATGTCTAACAAACCATTATAGTATTCTGTAAAATACTCCAGTATGTACTGAGGTACAAACTCGAAGAACAGGAGGCGAAAGAGATGAATATTACAGTATTGTGGGTTCAGTAAACACTGTATGTTATCTGTTTTCTTGTTTGAAAATCTGGATTGTAAATGCAACTTAATTTGAAGTGGCTTAAATTTATCTGTAAATTTAGTTGAAAAATACCATAGACAAAGACCTGGCTAGCTAGAATAGCACAAATTTCATTGGAGACATAGTCGTCTTTGCCTTTATTTTCCACTTTCAATTTCAATTCAGTTCAATTTTATTTGTACATTTGTACAATTTTAAAATAAAGACAAAAAAACAAAACAAAACAAAACAAAAAAAACTTTTATTTATTGTGCTTGTCCAGCTGTCTCAGCATCATTGGGATCTAAAGCATGTGAACACATCTACTGCCCTACTTACACATCTTGAGATTCTGACTGAAGTGTGGTCAGTTTCGTTGTTTAAGGTTTGTCCACTGAGATCTGTGCTTCAGCTCAGATTTTGAGGATTAGAGTTAGTTTTAGACCATGCGATTTCAACAGTTTTTCCCAATGAAGTCCTGGCCAAATTCTCAGTCTCAGACTGTGTAATAACATGGTTTTATCTGGTTCTAGCTGGATATTTTTCATTAAGCAATCCCTCCATCTTATATAAATAATCAGTAAATGGTATGGTATCATGGGAATGGTGTAGCTCGGCAGAGAAAGATGCATTATGATCACATTTGCTTTTCTTTTTTTTTTTTTCTTCTGAATGAAGCCTCTATGATAGGAACTACTTTCTTTAAGTCTGAACCACATCATTTTATTTGAAAGCATTTAGTAGTCATATTAAAGTACATTAGAACATACAGTACATGTTTATGTGCAACCACACAAACACATCTTGCAAACTCTCATGAATTCTTTCTCGTTGACTTCAGTCATGGTTACACTGGAAGGTTCAGTTTATTAATTAAATTACATGTAGCCATAGTTACCATCTGTAATATTTAATGCTAATTTTACCTAACGTCAGCTGCAATATTAGATTTGTGCTGTGAAAAGACTTTATAATGTGGCAGAATGTTTACACATTGTAAGACCAGTACAGTACAGTACAGTACAGTAGACTAATCCTGGTTTGGATATTACCTGTGACCGGCCCTTATTTATCACATTTGTGTAGAAAGAAGTGCAGATTTGTGGGCATGAAATGGCATATGAAAGTCTGATTCATGAAACTGTTGTACAACATTAAAACATGACGACTGATGATTTAAGCACAATAAATTAATTGGCTTCACATGCATGGAAGCAAACTCGTGCCTGCTGATAATCCCTTATTTACATTTTATACGTATATGGCACAGCCTAATTTACTCTAATATACATCACACAATATCTGCATGTCCTGAATTATTATTGTGTGGCAGTAGTGAGGCAATAAAAGGAAAGCATTCAGCAGAATACAGTTATCCAAGCTAAAATAAATAAATAAATAAATAAATAAATAAATAAATAAAAATGAGTAAATTGAGCATGAAATACATTTCAGCAAAGTGAAGTTAGAGGTGCTTCTGTCCAAGGTTGCTGAAAGCCTAAATGTTCGTTTTGGAAGTTTTAAAATGTGAAATAATATTATATAAACTGTTGACAGTTTAAACTGAGGAAAAGGTCTAACACATTTGTCTTTTTCAGTCCTTTGTTTTGTTTTGTTTTTTAGTTTAATGACATCCTGTAGGTGTATATACAGTAAGTGTATAATACAATAATATATATATATATATATATAAAATAATAAAGCTATTTAAGTTAAAATTCACCTCACTTGTAGGTATATGTTACAAGTGTTGTAACTTATAGCTAGGTTTTTATTCATTTTAATATTTATTAGCTTGAACCAAGTTGAAGTCTGATTTAATTAAAGTTTCATTTAGAAATACTCTTCATATAAACAAAATACTGAAAGAAACAAAAATGAATAAATGGCATAAATGGCAATAAATGGTATTTGGTGTGCTTTAGTTGTAGAGGTGATATCATGTGAAAAAAAATGTCATGTTAAATAAAAACACATCAAATCGTGAGGCAGATGAGCTCCAACAGCAGGAGACCACATTTGCTTCCAAGCCTGTCAGTCAAGAACAGGAGTCAGAGGCTACAGTGTGAATGTCAGTGAGAATCTTACATCACTGTTGAGTTAAATCAAATTTATTTATATAGTGCAATTTAAAACAACTTTTGTTGACCAAAGTGCTGAATATAGGTATCTTACAAATCTAAGGATACTGAAAATTTCCAAAACTAGTAAAAAAAAAACTGTGGTCATGCCCTACAATCTCCAATATTTCTTTTTCTTTTTTTTTCTTCTAAATAGCTTTCTCTTTACTAACTCTCAGTACACAGAGTACGTTTTAATGGCACCTAGTAGCAGAACCTACATAGTGCACTATGTGGCCAGTAGGATATCATTTGAGATTCAACCACAGAAAAAGAGCAGCTCTACTGAGTGCCTTATCAAAATCTATACCAATATATAAGTAATAGTAGTTTTGTATGTGTATGTATTTATATATCAATTTTATAATCAAATATATAATACTAACAACTGATATAAATCGTATCCTAAAACGGATATTACATATACAATGTTAAATTTGATGAGGTACTTAGTAGAGGTGCTCTTTTTCTGTGGTTGAACAGAAAATAAATAAATAAATAAATAAATAAATAAATAAATAATGTGATAAGTATATTTCAAACATACAAAATTCATATTTAAAAACTTTTCTCTCTTTTTTTTGAGTTAAATATTTTCCTTTGCATTTACACCCCCCCCCCTCTCTCTCTCTCTATGACTGATTCTCTCTATCTTCCTTTTCACCCTTGCTTCTCCTCACTGATTACTGAAACAGCATACATTAAAAATGCTATCAGGTAATGTTACTGCAACACCAAGCTGATTTGGCTAAGTAGTTTTGCAGAGTAGTAATTGCCCTCATAATCAATTGCCTCATATGTTCTAGCATAAACTCTAACATAAACATTGTCTGCAGCTGATTCTGATCTACTTACATCACACCATACAGTCAGATGCACAATCAATGGCATCCTTCAAAAAGCTGCCAGTGAGCCCGTGGTGGATCCGGAGCCTACTCTTGGATCACTGGGCGTTAACAGGGACTACAAACTGGATTTGATGACAGTCCATCACAGGGCACCATGCACACATACCTTCACACTCATTCACACCTGGGGAAACTTAGAGTAGTCAGTCCACCTACTGGCATGCTTTTTGAGAGGTGGGAGAAAACCGGAGAACTCAGGGGAAATCCACAGGGAGAGCATGTGAAATTCCACGCTTAGTATCAAACCAGGGACCCTGGAGCTGTGAGGCGGCCGTGTTACTGTTCCTCTGCACTATTATTTGAAACAAACTGTGCTGATTGTCAGGGTGCCAGTAAATTTGAAACCAGTGTTTTCCAGAACTGGTGCTGCTTGATTTTTTATTTATTTATTCATTTTTTATTTAAGTAGTGTTAAAACTATTCTGCATCCCAACATGTTGAAGCTAAAAATATCACCCTTTCCATGTGCTATTCATTTTTATAGTCCCTTCCAAAAGTATTGAAATGGCAAGGCCAGTTATTTCATTTTTTGCTATACAATGAAGGTATTTGGGTTTAAGATCAAAAGATGAATATGAGATGAAAGATAGAATTTCAGCTTTAATTTCCTGATATTTACATCTAAACGAGTTAAACAACTTAGAACATGGCACCTTTGGGGGCAGACCACCCCAATTCTTTTGGTGAGCAAAAGCATAGGAAAAGAATTAAAGTAAAATAGACTTAATATTTGGTTGCATATCCCTTGCTTGCCCTGCTATTCCAGTACTTTCCAAGGGGACTGTATATTTGCTTTTGCTCATTTTCATGAAGGATGCCAATAATTCTGGAGTTGACTACACCAGCCATGAGCCCATGACAGACAGGTACTGGGAAAACTCTTTTTGCAGACTGATGATAATGATGGCTTGTGTAATTATTTTTCCGATTTCAGAAATAGGCAGCGAACAGAGAGAAAGTGAGAATGTCGGAAAGTTTTCTCTGAGCCACAAGACGGAGACTGTGAAGCGTACAAAATCACAAACAGCAGACAAGTAGCTGATTCCTAAGGGTGTCTTTACCATTTGGCTGAGCCTGAGCGCATCCTTTCTGTCTGTTTCTCCTTCACTCTCTCTCTTTCCAAAATGATATGCTCCTGTTCCTCTCATTCCTTCTACCTTAGTCTTTTTTCTAGCCTATTCGATTCAACCCTACATTTCCGTTTCTATCTCTTCTTTTTCTCATGTTCATCCAGAACCCTTTATTTTCTCCATGCATTCTTCCCCCCCACACTGCCGTGAGTGCAAAAGGCTGATAAGCGCTTAGCATTTTCCTCTCATTTTCTGTATAAACACAATCTTCTTCTTTCCTTCTGTTCTGCAGACGTATATATTTAAACATGATTTTCTGATGGCATGTTTGAATATGTCAAGTTTGGCCTTATCAGATTGACAATCTTGCCCCGTCACTCAGCATCCTGCCTCTGTAATTGGAATTCTGTTCAGTCAGACCAACATGTGTATGCATGCATGCGTGTGTGCTTGCGAGCGTGTGTGTGTGTGTGTGTTATTTTCTTTCATGTTCTTTGGCATACTACATTTTTTCATAGTAATCCAAGAATATATTTGCAATCTTGTCTCCTCATGAAGAACACCACTCAAAATCATCATTCGGATGTATCAAGTGAAAGAATCATCACAATCCGGGCAGCTACAGATAAATACAGCACAAGTGGTGGTTTGTAGCAGTTTAACTTTCCTGAAAACACAAATGTACGCATGGTGACTACACACATTATTGTAACTACAGGAATGCTACCGTGACATATATACTATTGTCACAGTGATATATATATAATATTGAGGATGTCATTGCAGTAGCCAGTTCAGATTCTTCTTTTTCCTTCCAGTGGCCTCCAGCAAGGACAATACACAGGCAAGTGTAAAGAGTAAAACAAGGACAGAGCATGCTGTTATAGGGACATAATCAATGATAGGGTGGTATGATGTTGGCCAACACTTTTTAACCATTTAATGTTGTGGAACTTCTGTTAAGTTAGTTTCTGTTATCAGTTGCACTATAGCAGCTATACACTCACCAGCCTCTCCTTTTTCTATCTTTAAATGCTAATGAGACAAAAAAAAAAAAAAAAAACAGCTTGTCATGTTACTGAGAAACCAGAAGGTGCAAAGTCCTCTGTCCTGAAGACTTTCCCATGGTGGAAAACCTACTGGCTGTTACAAGGCGTTGACGCTAGAGACTCCTCCCATAAATGTTAAACAAACATATCTTTACAGCAAGCTTCGCCATATTCACTTGTTTTCTTTGTTAAACAACACTTTTTTATTGTTTATTATTAGCCTTAGATTATATAACGTTCACTGAACAAGTCCGTGTGAATAAGTTTGTAACTATAGAAATAATAACATATTAGAATTATCGCATTAACATAAACCTATCATTTGAATTACAGTCTGCACTATTGTCGGAGCTGCTGTTATAGAAAATTAATCAACACCTTCTGACCAATCAGATTCAAGAATTCAGCAGTGCTGTGGTATACTGTAAATAGGTAATATATACTGTAAGTGATGTTAACTACAGCAATCTTTTTTTTTAAAACGCAGCCATCTTTCTGTGATTGCTGTGCTTCTCATAAAGACGGTGTAGATGTAAATGCTGATTATAATGGAAGCATAACTATCGCATGACTTGCACTTTATGCAGATGACTAAAATATTTTAGAAATGATTTCAGTGTGAACTGGCCTGTTGTCGAATTACTGCAATCATGGACAGCTAAATTTCTCTTAGACACGGGGTCAGTGCAACCCTCTATTTATAAAGAGTTTGCATTTCAATGACATTGCAAGTTATGCCCATGCTTCTTTCAACTACGCATTTCTGATGCTGTTTTAAGAAAGCCTTTGATTATCCCAATAGTTTGGCAAAATTTCATCATCATGAAACATTCCACACTGACATTATCAACAATACACATTGGGCTAATCAATGTACTGTTACACGGTTTTGCCCCAAAGACAAGTCAAGACACTTTTGTATGCTTGGCAAGTAACTACAGTTTATCTTAGAACACTTATACCTGTGAAACTCTTTTTAAAGAAGACAAAATTTCAAAAGTGTTTTAAAAAAAAAACAGCCTGTACTATTTTTCTGGAGCAAATCTGATCTAAAATCGGATCTAAAATCTGATTTACTCTCATTATATATCTGAGAAAATCTCATGCTTTGGGATATGCAGGGTAAAAAGAAATGTGCCTGTGCACTGTTGAAAAGCAACTAGAGTTTGTTGTGGTCCAATATTCATACTTGTGTTGTAAAGTTTGGTAACACATTATTTGAAGGGTACCTTCATAGTGCCTTTATAACACATTCATATGCACTGCATGTATATTTTATAAAGCAGTGCTTTAGAATTCATGAAATGCTCATGCCAAAACACGTACGAGGTTTTGTGCAACTTTGTCTTTACGTTGAAGCGAGAACAACAGCCATCAGTTATCATTACGAGTTGACTGATTGACATTCTCTGTAACTGATTTTTTTTTTGATCCATCTTGCAAGTTATTTACTTGTTTTTACTAATAGCATATTCATGATACTTTTGTCGAATGTACACTTTCTATGCATAAGTACCTGCATTAAGCAATGTTTATCCCATCAACGAGTAAAATTACGTCTATAACGACTTGTTGTGAAACTTCATATTTTTCAAGTGTCAAAATTCAGAACGCAGGCTGAATAGCGAGTTTTAACATTCACACCTGGAGATCAGAGCTTACCTAATTATAATAATTTAAATACATTACATGCAGTAATTTCATTTTTATTAATTTATGCCGACTTATTTTTAGGCGTGGATTAAATAAACGTTATTCAGTACAGGAATATTTTGTTAACTTTTTAACAAATGTCAATTAATTCATGTGTTAACTTGCTTTGTTAATATTCGTTTAAACATTTTTCATGTTAATGAATGCAGTAAATAATGTTAGGGAAATTTAATATGAAGTGGTACCAATGAATGAAGTGAATGAAAACAATGATGCCATTAATTTTAATAGAACTGAGTGCTCGCATGCTGCTAGGTTAATACTCTAGCATTATTAGTATACTGGATTATAGATAATAGACACAAGCACTAATTAAACCTGTATCACTGCCAAAGTTCACTATCAGGGACTAATGCTTAGGTTTGGTGACCTGAAAAACAGATCGAGTAAAAGTCTTCATGGGCCAATTAAGTGTTTATAATCAAAACAGATTTTTTGGCAACAATGCAGATTTCTGAG
This sequence comes from Pangasius djambal, assembly GCA_022985145.1. Classification (NCBI taxonomy): domain Eukaryota; kingdom Metazoa; phylum Chordata; class Actinopteri; order Siluriformes; family Pangasiidae; genus Pangasius; species Pangasius djambal. The sequence continues at coordinate 8,703,222 of CM040999.1, forward strand.
TGACTCTGTGAAAACAAATGGCCCTGAGCTATTCAACACATTTAAAAATTTTAATAGTCTGTTCCAACGGCTTTGCAGATATCAGAGAATGCCTGTCTACTGTAAGGACTCTCTCTCTCTCTCTCTCTCTCTCTCTCTCTCTCTCTAAAATGCTATACTAATATGGCCCATACTTATGTTTCAGAAATAAAGAAATAAATAATTTCCTAGAAGTTCCATAAAGACAACCATGATGTATGATGTATATCATACAAGAAGGACATGAAGTGAAGATAACGTAAATGAATCTGTTTGGTATACAAACAGGCCAGATCCAGCCTTTTCTATTAGACCTTTGATATTTTTTCAACCAAATATTGAAATAAAAATGAATTTTGCACACATTAATGGCTTTTCACACAGGAAGAAAAGATTGTATGTTTCTCATTCATTTTTAATGAGTAACAGGTGGTGAGGTAAAAGAATTCATCCCTGAGGAAATGTTTGCCCAAGACGAGGGTGTTTTTGTCCACCTTCAAATTGAAAAGTTAGCAACTTGGCCATTAGCTTTGGTCAATGGTTTCTGCACCACTAGTAAACCTCTTTGATATAGAAGTCAAAAATTAGCATGTAATTAATGTGCTTAATCACACATAATAAATAAATCACCATTAATGATTTACCATAGCCAGCTAACAACTTATGACCTTGACATCACTACTGTTGTTAAATTGATTCTTTTTTTTTTTTTACTACGTACTAAATGCTGAATGTGTGTACAGATGTCATCTAATATGTAAAATAACGATCATCTATGTAAGGATGCCTGCTGTTATTTGAATATGGAAATGGCTTTATGTGTCTCCATATGGAACTTTGAAAACATATGGCTGTAGAGACACAGCTCTTTGTTATACTTAGTTTTGCTTACAAAGGTAATTAAAATAGACCTAGTGAACAGACAAGTTATACGTTTTTTTTCTTAAATTATTTTTCCCCCGCACCATCGAACATCTTTGGCCCCTGATTTATTTATTTTTTTCTGTTTTTTTGTAATATGGCTCTGACTCTGAACTAATCGAGTAGCCCTGGTATAGCGGTTTTGCCAAGAGGCTAGTTTGCTGTTGGAAAGGGTAATCTGTAATGGGTTTTAAGTAATCTGCATACCACTTTGTTGTCAGTTATTTAGCTTTACTGATCTATTAAATCCAACTTGTTGAAAGAGAGTAGTTTCCATGATTATTTATCTATCTAATTAGGAGGGCACGGTGGCTTAGAGGTTAGCATGTTTGCCTCGCACCTCCAAGGTTGCACGGAGATTGCATGTTCTCCCTGTGCTTTGGGGGGGGTTTTCTCCAGGTACTCCAGTTTCTTCCTCCAGTCTAAAGACATGCGAAGTAGACTGATTGGCATCTCTAAATTGTCTGTAGTGTGAGAGTGGGTGAGTGTGTGTGCGATTGTGCCCTGCGAAGGGTTGGCACCCTGTCCAGGGTGTCCCCTGCCTCGTGCCCCGAGTCCTGTGTGGGATAAGCAGGACAGAAGATGTAAATATGCTGCATTGGCAGCCAGATTAGTGTAAATGCTTTATCACAGTTACAAGATTAAATGAAAATAAAAGAGGATTCAACTAGGATTGATTTGAATTAGCTTATACACTTATAGACATTTGAAGTTGGTTAAACTTAGAAATGAAAGTTCACCTGCTGCCTTAAAAACGTGAGTAAACTCAACTCCAGATAACATTTGTTCCAACTCAAAGTCAAGTCAAGACAATGGATTACTTAAGTTTAATTTTTGAAAAACTTGAGTTCAATATCTACAACTTGTCAATGTCTAAAACTTGGAAATTGGAGTTAAAGATAAGAAAGAATTTCGCAACTTAATGGGGCTATCATTTTTTATGTTGATGTTTTGATTATTGGCACAGACTCTTTACAATATATCATGTACAAGAG
>CM040999.1:8706795-8718384 GCA_022985145.1 Pangasius djambal
GAATCATCTTTGGGCAATCCTCCAGGAGGCTTGGAGTAATATATCAAGTCAATGTTTGAATAAACTGACTGCTCGGATGCCTAGTGTTGTCCCTTATTATCCATGCAAAATGGTCACTAACTAAAGAGGATTTATGCTGATATTGCCCAAAAACCCTATTTTGTTCAGGCGTTTCCAAACTTTTGGAGGGCAGTGTATACACATACACACACTCACAGGTCACATTATTAGGAACACCAAAATAACAATATTGTTTTAACCATTGTAATTAGCATTGTTAATGTGTGTATGTGGTCATGTCGGGCAGCATGGGGGTGCAGCAGGTAACATTGCTGCCTTACAGCTCCAGGGGCCTCGAATCGATCCTGACCTCAGGTTTCTGACTGTGCATAATTTCACATGTTCTCACTCTGTCTGCATGGGGTACCTCTAAGATTTCTAGCTTCTGCCCATCTCTCAAAAACAGGCCAGCAAGTGAATTGGTGACTCTAAATTGTCCCTAGCTGTGAATGAGTTTGTGAAAGACTGTGTCTTGCGATAAACCGGTGTTTCATTCAGGGCAGACTCCCACTTTGCACCCCTCAGGACAGCCTCTGGATCCACTGTGACCATGATCAAGTGCTTACGAATGAATGAATGCATGAATGAATGCATGAATGAATGAATGAATGAATGAATGAATGTGTGCATGTTTGATAAAGCAGGCAGTGAGGGGTGGCCTTCACAGTATTTCCTTCATGAGAATGTAGCTGCAGGTGAAGTCTCATTGATGACACCTCTCTCTAAAACATTTACACAGCGTGATTTTTTGGCGTTATCTCACTATAAACATGAGCATTAGATGCTTTTTGACAGCATGTCATGGTGTTTCACTCTCTACTTTTTGCAAAATTTCTCAGAACATTACTTTTGTTCAACGCCATAAACGGTCTAAAGATTTGTTAAATTTTCATGAAATTTGCTGGAGTGTCGAAATGCACTTTGGAGTGTTAGATCACTAAAATATGAGAAAAGTAAAGAATGTAAGACAGGTTTGGTAGAGAATGAAGCTGATAGAAACTCTTTGTGTGTTTGCAGAGCAATGCTATGTGATTCAGCAATGATGCTGAATCAAAGCCAGATTATACAGGGTTGTATGTGAAACATTACTTATTTTTTAACCATAATCTTAATTTATAATAAAATGATACTGAGAACTGATTGACCTGTGGTTCTTCATTAGCCACTGAGCTACTGCAGCTCCTTCCATCTGCGGCTATGATTTTTCTGGCAATGGAGGTCATATGCAATTATTAAAAGCAAGCATTAAAACCTACTCATATGTGTTACATAATGATGATCTCAGTCTAGGTTTAGCATTTAAAATGGGTTATATATTTTCAAACCTATTATCACTCTAATTAATAGACCTATACGTTATTATTTTCAGGCAATTATGTATTATTCCTGAGTCTCTATGAAAGTCTCAAGTGGCTTTTTCTCTGAATATCAGCTTTTTAAAAAAAATAATGAATAAATAGCTCTAGCACAATCCCCTATCCTCACAGATTGGCCATTAATTAACTGACTTACGAAGGAACATAATGAGTTTATGCTACAGTTTACTAGCAGTAGCCAGCAAGATACATCACCTAGCTAATAGCTAAATTAGTTGTCTAATTTAATCCACAAGATCTCTGAAAGTGTGCTGTGGTATCTGGCACCAACACGTTAGCAGCAGATCCTTTAAGTTCTGTAAGTTCTGAGGTGGGGCCTACATAGATAGGACTTGTTTGTCCAGCACATCTCACAGATGCTCGAGCGGATTGAGATCTGGGGAATTTGGAGGCCAATCAATACCTTGAACTATTTGTCATGTTTCTCAAACCATTCCTGAACCATTTTTGCAGTGTGGCAGGTGCATTATCCTGCTGAAAGAGGCCACTGCCATTAGGGAATACTGTTGCCATGAAGGAGTGTACTTGGTCTGCTACAATGTTTATGTAGGTGGTACTTTTCAAAGTAACATCCACATGAATGCCAAGGTTTCCCAGCAGAACATTGCCCAGAGCATCACACTGCCTCCACCGTCTTGCCTTCTTCCCATAGTGCATCTCTTCCCCAGGTAAGCGACACACACGCACCCGGCTGTCCACATGATGTCAAGGAAAACGTGATTCATCAGATCAAGCCACCTTCATTCATTGCTCCGTGGTCCAGTTCTGATGCTCACGTGCCCATTGTAGGTGCTTTCGTTGGTGGACAGGGGCCAGCATGGGCACTCTGACTGGTCTGCGGCTACGCCGCACCATACGCAGCAAGCTGTGATGCACTGTGTGTTCTGACACCTTTCTATCATAGATATCATTAGCTTTTTCAGCAGTTTGTGCTACAGTGTGTCTTCTGTGGCATTGGACCAGATGGGCTAGCCTTCACTCCCCACATGCATCAATGAGCCACGACCTTATTGCGAGTTCACCGTTTGTCCTTCCTTAGACCACATTTGATAGGTCCTAACCACTACATACTGGGAACACCCCACTAGACCTGTCATTTTGGAGATGCTCTGACCCAGTCATCTAAACCTCACAGTGCATTAATGATCTTCACAGCCTGAAGGAAGAAGCTATTTAAAAACCTGGTGGTCCTGGTGCGGATGCTCCTGAACCTTTTCCCAGACAGCGGGCATAGCACTGGTTGTAGATCACTAGCAAAATTCTGTAATATATTATCCATTGTGAGAATACATTACAGATCTACAGAAACAGTCTGTACACTAATTTTATAGAAAGACATTGTTGAGAATAGGGCTAAGTACTGAAAATCACTATGTAGAAGGATCCAACTAAGGCATTTCTCTACTACAGACTAACAATTTGGTGCCAATTTTTGATAATCTGGAGAAAAAAAAAATCATAAAGGATCGTTAAGGCTATTTTAAGAATCAAACCTGTGCCCACTGCATCCTCAGATTCCTGTTCTTGGATGTGGTCTTCTAGTTTAAATTTTGGACATGCTGTGCATTCTGAGATGCTTTTCTGCTCATCACGGCTGTAAAGAGTGGTTTTTTGAGTTACCTTAGCCTTCCTGTCAATAGGGACCAGTCTGGCCATTCTCCTCTGACCTCTCTCATCAACAAGGCATTCCCACCCACAGAACTGCTGCTCCCTGTATTTTTTTTTTATTATTGTTTTTCCACACCTTTCTGTGTAAATGCTAGAGACTGTTGCCCATGGAGTTTCTGAAATATTCTGGTTTGGTCTGGTACCAACAACTATGACACAATCAAAGTCACTGAGATCACAATTTTGTCCTATTCTAATGTTGATGTGAACACTAACTGAAGTTCTTGAACTGTATCTGCATGATTTTATGTATTGTGCTGCCTCCACATGAGTAGTAGATTGGATAATCGCATGAATGAGCAGATATACATGTGTTCCTATTAAAGTGATTGTTATCATTTTGGTTTCAGCATTGGATGTATTGAATGTATGGGAATTGACTTGAACTATAGGTATGGGATCTGCATCAGTATCAAAATGTTTTAAACAATATCCAACTCTAACTGAGAATACAGTAATGCTGTGAAAACAACCAAATCATCTTCAGGTCAAATGTAATGGAGAGTTTTGTGTTTGGGGAACAAATTAAGGGATTTTTTTGCAGCAAATGGCACATTTCCTCAGGCTCTTTTCACTTGAGTTAATGTTGAGTTCATTAATGTGCTTGTGTCTCAAATCCCATAAAATAGTACGCCAAACACTATGCTTTGCTCTGCAAATAATATTTTGTATATGCGCCAGACATATTTGAATTTAGCCTCTAAAATTTGAATTACGTTTTTACTGACTCTTTAGTTTTTGTCCCATTACTGTAGCACTGTATTTTGCTTTATACTACACTCCTCACCCAACTCCTGTCAATGTCATATAACAATGTTCAGTCCTGAAACCTTGTAATTCACTAGAGCTTTGGTTTATTGGATCAATCTGACTACAATACAAAAAATAGATAACGCATACATCACTTTACTGCATAAGCAACAGCACCTGCTAGTGGGCAAAAATACATAATATAGTCTAGAAGAAATCATAATCATATCCAGAAGTGGTTGTTTGCATTCTCTCAGTAGAGAGAGTGTGGGAGAGGTAAGTGTGAACCACTCCCCATGGATGTTCACCTCTGACAAAAGCAGTGTGTGCTGTCTGATGTGATGACAGTCAAACACATTCAGACTGACCTCCTCAGACACATACAAACACTTATCGTCATGGCAACTGTTCTACCTAAACCCGCTTCCCTGAAATGCTGTCATATCAGACAATTTTTTTTTCCCTCTCTCTCTGGTTCTCGTTCTTTCTTTCTTTCTCTCATGCATGCACACTCACAGAAAGACCCCTCATCAATTTCTTTCCTGTTCATGGAATTGAATAAAATCACATCACATCTATATGTGTATGGAAAAGAGAGCGCACAGGCCATGAGAGAGTGTGCGTTACAGTGATTCTTTTTTTTTTCTTCTCATAGGTAAGGATGTTCTTAAGTAGGTTCTTAGGTATAAAGCGGAGTGCCTAAAATCCCCTTACCCATGATAAAATCACTGTAAGACAAAAACAGTGAGATAAAATGCAGTGTTCAATAAATGTTTTGCCTTATTAGTAAAAATATTCACAAAAAACAAATCTTCCACAATGCAACATAGTAAGCTCTGGCTGATAAGCAACATAACGGGCAAAGATTAGAGGAGTCCTTAGACAGAACTATGGCTTTAGTAGTAACAATTTTACTGGTTTAAAACCTGGGGCATTTATACAGAATTTAATTATTGTGGTGTGTATATCATGGATTTTATAACGGTTTTGAACATGGCTTAGCCAATAAAGTTGTTTTTTTTTTTTTTTTTAGAAAAGAAACTATCTTTATAAAAAGCCATTAATCCTCTCTGAAACTTCAGAAACCCATTATTTGCTCTTAGACCATTCTAAGCTGCTTGAAGCTTATTGAATTGTTAAAGCTTGATTGTTTAATTAAAAAAATTAATTAATTAATTAAAAAACCTTATAAGACTTAGATGAAGCAGGAAGCAGGATTCTGCACCTTTTCACACAGAAATGAGAATATCTGTTAAATTCCAATTCAGTACTTGAAATTGAATGCAAGAATTAGGTCCTCCAGTGTAGGTGGAGTGACTTTAGGTGACTCTAAAAATTTCTCCTTGGTGTGAATGAGTTGAGAATATGTGTGTGTGTGTGGTGTCATGTGATCCATTCCAAGTTTTCCCACCTCACATCAATATTTCCCAGGATAGGCACAGGATCCACCGTGATCTGAACCAGGATAAGACAGTTACTGAAGATGAGGATGATGAAATGTATGTACATACTCCTGATGCAGATTTGAACATTATAAAGTTATAAGCTGATTTATAATTATAATGATAATTTATGCTGGGATGTGTGCTGGGATGCAAACACATACACAAACACTCACACACTGTGTATAGTATAGGGCCTGTGACTGGAGTTTGTTATGAATTCACTGGACATATTACCCACACTGTTCCTTGGGCACACTGATGATTTATTCAGTCAAAGAGCTCCAGCTGTAACAGCTCATATTTTATTAATTTTTTTTTTTTACATAGTCCAAGCAGTTATGCATGAAGCCAGGAAATGAATACAGCAGTAAAAATGCAAATAAACAAAATGTAAATAATTAAAATTACATTTAAATACCAAAGAACTACTTTTACATTTGTTTTACACTTGTATATAGTAGACAGTAGTAGTTCGCATCCTGTGGAGGCTTCTACACACACTCATTGTGGTAACATCTCTCACACATCACAGAAGCTCAATAAGGAATACTTCATTTTTTAAATTAATTTTAAAGTGATTTTTCATTTTATCCCTAAAATAAGTGCATAAAGTGCTTCATTGTTGACAAACCACCACTCTTCGGTTACCAGAAAAGGCAAATGTGGAAGAGTCACATGCAGGGAGCCAATTCTTATTCCATTTGAAATTCACATGGTGTGGCCAATTCAATTCCAATTCCCACTTGCGAATAAAATGTGGGCCAATTCTGAAATTTTGCATTTAGAACAAACCTGCCAGGGACCAAACAATATTCTCAAAGTCATTTCAAACATTTTACCATGATGTTGTGCTTCTTTCCCTTTTTAGAAAGGCAGAAGATTGATGGACAATCAATGGTTACATTTCATGAAGCATTTCATTTCACAAAGCATGTCTTGAAAGGAGTTGCTAAATGCTGTCTTTTCTTTTCTCTTGAGAGCTGGTACATTTTAAAAGGCTGTGATTAAAGTGAATTAGTCTGAACTCTGGGGCTCATAAAAACACTAATGCATATGACTTCCAAGTGGCAGCTGAGTGGGTGAAAGAGAGCAGGAGCGCGTGCGAGAGAGAGAGAGAGAGAGAGAGATGGGCGTAGTTAGTCAAAATAGATAAGCAAGAGTGGAGTAATTTTTCCAAATAAAATAATTTGAGTAAACAGTGCCTATGAGGTAGGGGTGCAACTGAATTTTATTTTATTTTATTTTATTTTATTTCATTTTATTTCAATGTATTTTGAAAGCTTGCCAGAATCTTGGTTTGGGGCTGTGATCCAATGGATGTTACCAAAAAAATGAAACATGTGGAAAGGTTTTACTTTCATGGCATAGTGAACGTAAGAAAAAAAACATTTTGGTTTGATTTCAAAATGGATGACTTCCTGTTTTGGAAATCAGAGATTTAATACATCAAGAACACTCAGCACTTCTCGCGGAATCAACTGAAAGAAGAATCATTGTTTGATTCTAAGCAGGTCAAAAGTTATGAGAAGTTTTATATTAATTTAGACAAAACTTGGTCTAAATATGGAATATGGTCTGTTTCTCAGGTACAAAGTTTTGTCTGAATACGTCACACCTTTGCCAAGATATGTCCTCACTTCCTGTTGGGTGATTTCGCTGTCGAATATGTGTTTTAGATGAACTGTTCCACATATTAAAAATTTAAGAAACAAGCTTTATTCAGGTTGGTCTCATGATGCCGTGATCCTTATTTAATAAGATTCGAAGGAGAAGAAAAAAAAAAACTGTTTTTGTTAAAATTCAAAATGGCTGACTTCCTGCTTGGCAAATCACAAGTTTTGTGTACATCGAGAACATCAGGAAGACAAAGAAGAATAATTATTTGATTGAGAGTGGTTCAAAAGTCATGAGCGATTTTACTATTTTGTGAATTATACAAATTACCTACTAAATACATCATATCATTGCCAGAATATGGAGAAGGGTCTCCATGGAGAACACATCTGTGATGCTTAACTCTACTGCGGATCCTACCTGGCTGTCAGACAGGACGTGGTGCTGTTGGAAATGGAAATTCACTTAACATTATTTGCGCTGAGACTTTAATCATGTTAAGGAGCAGGAGAAGTTTATGTGGTCTTGGCACATTTGTTAGAACAACTCTGAAAAGCCTGTTCGAGTTAGAAATTTTAGCTGACGGTACGTTTTGATAGTTAAATGGCTGTTTATTGTATACTGTTTGTTTAATACAGTTTGTCAAAGTTATTAGACTGCTATGGAATATAACACCAGAACCTAGATCACCATTTAACACGCTTAATGTAACATTAAGACTAAAATAACATTACCTATACAAGCTACTGTATGTTTCAAAGTGCTAGAAAAGTTACTAATTAATAATAATTTCCTTCTATGCCTCATACCATATGTATGTGTTTGTGTAGATTATTATGTTCATCACACTGTACATCAGAATTAATTAATGTTCACTGTGGCCTTATCATACTTTTTTAATTATGTATTTATAGATTTTTTTTTAAATCTACTCATTATATCCAGGCAAAAATACATGCAACTGCAAACTGTATCTCCTTACCACCAAGTGCCCTTTTCATTTGAATTGTTAAATATATTATTTAAAGCTAAATAAAATGCTGATTTAATTTGACTACCTGTTAAAAATATGTGTCCCCCCAGGACATATGCGGCAGTCTGGAAAACACCAGTCACAAAACACGTAACAGATGATGAAATCCTGGTAATTTGTTTAATTAACTATGTGTTAATAATTGAAAAGAGGAATCTAAAGCAGAGAAAAAAATGACTGTTTTGTGCTTTCCAGCACTTGTTAATGCTTTTTGGTTTTTTTGACTGCTAAATATCCTCACAGCCATGAGTGCTGTGTAAAAAAAAAAGGTTATTCCAAAACGAAACAGGTACAGGAAAGATCAACTTCTATCCGCTGTGGCAAATTTACAGTAAATAAATATGTCACTTCCTGGACTATGACTGTCATAAACTGGCCTTATAGATGAGGCAGGTCTCAAAGGGGAGGTGTGCTGAAAGATGAGATTTATGACCAGACACTGTTGGAAAAATGCCCTCACTTCCTGTTTGGTGACTTTGTCAAATTTTTTGCATTATGGACAATGATCCTGCATATCAAAAATCTGAGAAACAAGGTTTTTTTTTTTTTTTTTTTTTTGGATTTTTTTTTTTTAAGAAAACACACAATGAACCTTTGGTGCTTGGGCTCTAAATATTTGAAACAATAAACAGTGGCATTCCATTACACCCCTACTATGCTGTCATTATCCAAAATGAATACTGTACATAGTGTGTGTATGCAGTATATAAGGAGAACAGAAAATGGAGCAGAAAGGAAAAATAAAGGAGGCAAACAAAACCCCCTGCTGAGGTTAATCTTTGTTTTATAATTGACTCCTTTTTGAATCAGTTCCATCTTGCTGAATTCTTTGATGAATTCTTTGATACTGGAATAAGCCCTGATAATTCAGCCATGCACATACAACTCATCTGCCTCAGTGTGCATGCATATGTGTGCAAAAGAAAAAAGTTCTTGCAGTCAGATGTCTAGACTCTCTATACTTCAAATGAATCTCAGAAGAAACACACCAAATAAATAAATGACCATGCAAGTAAAAAAAAGATAAAAAGAGAGTAGTCAAAATTCTCAAATCAAATTTGCTTCTCTGTTTGATACTTTAGAATTAGTTAACAACATACGGCTGTTCCTACTTCTAATCCAGTGGACGAATGAGAGTTTTTTTTTGTTTGTTTTTTTTTTGACTGTGTGATCTCTCAGTCAAGTTAGCAGCGGCTCTTGTAATGTCTTGTCACTAAGAACTGTTTTTATTTCGTCAGTAACCTTCTGCTTTGTACATTACGCTCCTCTTTAGAAAATGACAGCTCTCACCTACATGCCCCAGGCTGGAAAGATAAGCCCCCGATCAGGAGAAGTCAATCAGCCACTGATGTTCTCATGTCTAGAACATCCTGGCACTAATCCAGGAGTACACACCAGAGGGGACCACACAGCAGATGAGAGAAGAAGGCCTCTAATACACCATGAAGACATTTCTCTATCTCTCTCCCCTGCTGTTTCCCAGCAGTTTGCCCCCATGGAGAGCACAAAAGGGACCAAACTAGGCACACAGTGAAAGAAAAGTGAAAAAAAAAAAAAACATAGAAAAGGTGATGTGTTATTAGACAGACTCTGAGAGAAATAGAAGGAGGACAAAGGATAAAAAGGAAGGTAGACAGAGGGAACAGAAAAGAGCAATCATGCAAAGTATTCTGTGTGACAAAGCATCATTTTGACTACTCATTTTACATTTTGCACATTGGTCTGGCATCCAAAGGTGGCATCCTATGACAGTGCTACATTTGAAGTCGCTCAGCTCTTCAGTACAACCCATTATACTGCCAGTGTTTGTCTATGGAGACTGCACTTCTATGTGCTTGATTTTATGCACCTGTTAGAAATGGGCGTGGCTGAAACACCTAAACTCAATAATTACAAGAGGTGTCCACATACTTTTGGTCATATAGTATAAGCACACAAACCAGAACTGTAGTTAAGGAAGAAAACATGACAGGGTGTGCTGTTTTGAGGAATTTAATCAATGAGGTATGATGTGGCTTAATTGATTATTTTCCAATAAGAGTATGTCCCAAATTGTTTTAAACCTCTTATACCACAGCAATCTGGCAATGATTACAATTTTTATTCTTTTTTTTTTAATCAATTTTTCAAACTAAAAGGTCTTCTGCTCTGAAAGATTCCCCACGAGAGAAAACTCCTTCCATAAATGTTGAATAGACATCTATACTTAGAGATAGCTCCATGATATCAACAGTGTCAGCAACTTTTTTGTTAATTAGTAAGGGTTGGATAATGTGGAGTATTCACTATACAATGAGGTGTTACTATAGAAACAATAGTGAATTAAAATGAGCACATTAATAGAAACCTGGTATTTGAACTATAGCTGGCACTACAGTCACTGCTGTTGTTCTTTAAAAGTAATCAATACTTTCTGACCAGTCAGATTCAAGAAATCAATAGCGCTGCTGTGGTATAAATTACTGTAATCCATCTATAAAAGTGCATGCATTCTCAACAGTTAAATTACAGTTGCTTCTCTAGTTTCTGTGTAACTTCACAAGTATTGGAGACATTTAATATAAAATAGGTCCAATTTATAAGGCACCTCCTGTATAAGACCTCCTGAACCCATTCATCCCACATTAATTCAGACAATGGTAAGCAGGTAGGTCCATGATGATTCAGCAGATAATGCTGATACTTAATTAAAAAGGCCCTAAGATGAGCTAGTGCAGATAGGCTGGCTAATCACTTCTCAAGAGGACAGAAGGTGAGAGGAGCAGTGATAAATAAGTGCTTAAAAAAGGGGAAAGACATTCAGGGAACACCAGAAAGAAAGAGGAGGGAAAGGACAACTTTAAAAAGCTGTTTAGATGTTTATTTAAAATATAAAAAAAGATCCCCTTATTATCTCTATAGTTTATTCTAGACAGCAATGAGATAAAAGGAACACATCTGCTTAAGATTCCTGTCTCTCAGCTCTTTTCCTGAAAAAATGTCTTGTTATGAGTTTCAGTAGAGATCTCAACAAAGTTATACACTGTTCTCAGATCGGCCAAGAAACACTATATGGACAAAAGTTTGTGGACACCTGACCATCACACCCTTATGTAGGCCTTCTGCAGTCTGTAGCCACAAAGTTGGAAACACAGAATTATCTAGAATATCTTTGTATGCTGTAGCATTACAGTTTCTCTTTACTGGAACTAAGAGGCCAAAATCTGTTTGAGATGCACCTGTTCACAAAGCAAGGTCCATGAACACCTGGTTTGAGAAGGTTGGAGTGGAAGAACTTGAGTGACCTCAAACCCACAGAACACCTTTGGGATGAACTAGAATGCAGATTGTGCCCCAGTGTTCCTCACCCAACATCAGTGCCTGACCTCACTAATGCTCTTGTGGCTGAATAAGCAAAAATCCCCACAGCCACACTCCAAAATCTAGTGGAAAGTGTTCTTTCCTTGGTAAAGAACAACCCCTTTCACAACATCAACAGAAATTGTCAAAATCATTGTCAAAATCTACAATCAAGAGACGCCTTCATGAATGTAAATACAGAGGGTTTACAACAAGGTGCAAACCGCTGGTAACATTCAAAAACAGGAAAGCCAGATTAGACTTTGCCAGAAAACATCTAAAAATGCCTCCCATGTTCTGGAGC
>CM040999.1:8718484-8756729 GCA_022985145.1 Pangasius djambal
TGATGAAACCAAGATTAACTTGTACCAGAATGATGGGAAGAGAAAAGTATGGCGAAAGAAAGGAACAGCTCATGATCCAAAGTATACCACATCATGTGTCAAACATGGTGGAGGCAGTGTTATGGCATGGGCATGTATGGCTGCCAATGGAACGGGCTCACTGGTGTTTATTGATGATGTGACTGCTGACAGAAGTAGCCAGATGAATTCTGAGGTGTATAGGGCTATACTCTCTGCTCACATTCAGCCAAATGCTACAAAACTGATAGGATGCCACTTCACAGTGCAGGTGGATAATGACCCTAAACATACTGCGAAAGCAACTCAAGACTTTTTGAAAGCAAAGAAATTGAATATTCTTCAATGGCCAAGTCAGTCGCCTGATCTCAACCCAATAGAGCTGCTTTTCACTTACTGAAGACAAGACTGAAGGCAGAAAGACCCACAAACAAGCAGCAGCTGAAGGTGGCTGCAGTGAAGGCCTGGCAAAGCATCTCCAGGGAAGAAACTCAGAATTAGAGTTTTGAGAACATGGGCTCCAGACTTCAGGCAGTCATTGACTGCAAAGGATTTCCATCCAAGTATTAAAATTATGGTTATATTTACATTTATGTCACTTTGTCCAAATACCTTTGAGCCCCCAAAAATGGAGGCACTTTGCTGAAAATGGCTGTAATTCCTAAATGGTAAATGCCATATTTTTATGGAACCTCTTAAAATAAAGCTGAAAGTCTACACTTAGATCACATCTTGATTGTTTTATTTCAAATCCATTGTAGTGGTGTATAAAGGCAAAATCACAAAAACATTTTAGGAGAATGTTTGTGCGACAGTTGATACCTAGATGAAACACAGGTGAAAATCCCCATTGAATCTCATGAGCTATCAAAGGCAAACTGTTATCTTTTGCTGTGGTTGGGGTCATGGTGTGTTTTTATTTCTTCACTTATAAATATATAGGTTAAAAATGATATAGTAGTCTATTCTGACTTATTCACTGATATTCTTTGAGTGGTCAGATCTATACATCTGACCCTCTGCTCCATTATTGGAGTTTTGCCCATGGTCATTGCACATGGATCTGCTCTTTATGCTAATGCCAGTAAGGTTAGCGTAAACTTTGTGACTTCTCTATAACTCAGCATACCCATGTCTATGATGACTTGGATGATAGATATAAGATGTAAGATATATTGCAAAAATTGGGAAAAGGAAAGAGGTATTATGGAGTGAATAATGTTTGTGCACCACAACCTTTTTTTGTTCATGGAAAGGATGTGAAAAAAGAAAAAAAAAACATTTGGGTCTAGTTTAAAGTATTTTGTGTGGAATTTGAGATGTACTTGGGGTAGAAATTTTGCCTCTAACCTGGCAACCCTTGTTAATGATATTTATAATGATATACGGTGCTTTGGTGTACTACAACAAACCATTTCAGATGACCTGGGTGACTGCAAAACCCCAAAGCCAAACTCATGGTTCATGCTGTAATAGATTCTCTCACATCCTTTCAGGGAGGGACTATATAAACTCCACTGTAATGTAATGCTGTGTTCTGAGACCTTACTGCGTTTACTGTGTGGGCTGCAGCCAAACTATATATACAGCAAGTTTCAGCTTAGACCTGACCTACCAGACTTTAGAACTGCTCTCATTCAACCTCATCAGATGATGCGCATTGAGGTCTGCTCTCATAAGCCTGAGAGCTGGATGCCTTCTATCTGTAGCTCACAGACCATTAAAGAAATCCTCACAGCTGACACAGACCTGGAATTGGAGGAATCAGATTCATCCCAGGGCTTTTATTTGAGCCAAATGGTGCTATTTATTTGAGCCAATGTGGTGCTAGTGCTTTTTTTTTTTAACAAAAGCTTTAGAGATAAAAAGAAAGTGTAATCATTAGAATGATTAGAATTCAAACTAGAATTCAATCTGAATTCCTGACTGGCCCAAACAAAGTCACAGCACAATGAGGTTTTAGAGAGATAGGGTGTGTGTGTGGTGAGTTCCATTGACATGGACATCTAAATCCAGTTTAGCTTGGCCTATTCCAGTAGCTGTAATCTGTAATCTGTTTGATGAATACGTAGATGCAAGATCATTTGGAAAATTAATACATTAAAGATGATTGTACCACAACACAGCTGAATTCTCAAATCTGATAGGTCTGAAAGTGTGGATTAATTTTATGCAACAGCATGGCCTGGACAATATTTCTGGCTGTAACGTGAATGAGACAAATGAATGCATTTGTTAGAATATGTTATTGTTTCTATAGTAGCACAGGGACTTGTATGATGGACAGTCTTCGTAATCTAAGCCTAAAAATCAATGGATTTTAACTTTGTTGTTGTTTAACAAAGAAAAAAATCATTATTGATGTGGAGATGTTTTATGTCAAGAGACGTTTATGTGACATTTATGGACGGAGCCTCTGGTGACAGCTCTTTGTAACAGTCATGGTGCTTTTTAAAGTTTCCCAGCAGGACAGAGGAGTTTACACTTTTTTTTTTTTTTTTTTGGATAAAATTCCAAGCTGCATTTCTTGTCTCATTAAATTCAATTGAGAGAAAAGGAGATGCAGGTTGCAGTTTGAGTCTTACAGATGTAAACCTATAGAAAGTGCAATATGTCATTCATTAATAAATATAAATTAAAAATTGTAATTGTTGGCAAATTGCTGAATTATAAGTGGACTAACACACTTCAGACAATGCTGTTATATTAAAAAAACACACACTTCGGGGTAGTAGCTGTCAGGGATTTCCCCCTCGGGCTTCCATGTTGTCATGTGTTTTTGTTTACTTTACCACGTGTGCTTTGTTTTGATTCGTGTCCTGTCTCTTCCCCCGTATCGTCATTGTTTCTATCCCTCATGTGCCCTTATCACTCGCACCTGTTCTTAGTTTTCCCTTTGATTAGTTTGTGTGTTTAAACCCTTGTGTGTCTTTGTTTGGTGCGAAGTATTGATCAGCGTTTGTCTACCTGACACTACGGAGCTTGTTCTGTTCCCTAGTTTGTGTAGTTCGGTTTATCCCTGCTATTGCTGTTTGTAGATCGCCTGACCTCCGCCTGTTTCCTGTTCCTGAGTTTGATTCATGTTTTGGATTTTTCTGCCTGCCCTTTAAATAAAAAGCCTTGTACTGCACTTGAATCCATCTCAACTCTACATTCCTGACAATAGCACACCACCCCGGTGTATTATTTTTGTATAACAGCCCAGTCCATCATGTGTTATTCCTTTCACTGAATATCTTTTGAGCTTTCTTATATGACAAGACATTCCTGGGATAAAAAGAGATTTTTATGAGTGGGTCTGTATATACGCATGCATATGGTTGTGTATGCATAATTTATGATGGCAGATGACCCTGTATGGGAGCAGGAAGCAGAAAGATGAGGCAGCCAGCATATATCAGCATACTTCAAAGATGGAGATGATGTTTGTCCAGGGTGCAGTAAACATCACATTATGTGAAGGAGAGAATGCCGAAAGACCACTGGCTCTTATCTAGTGTCAGCTCCAACTAGCATCTCTGGCCCAAATACAACACAATTACAGGTTTACAGATGTAAAACAGCAAATAACAATGACAAAACCAGAGCAAGGGAAGAATCCTAGATTAAATTTCAGCAATCAGTAATGTTGCTTCCTCCAACAGAGAACTGATTCAATTAGTCTTAGTCCAAGTTGGTGGAATTTAAATTAACTTTCAATAAAATAAAAATCATTATTTTTCAAATCATAGCATTGTTTAATTGTAGTCAGAGCATGTAACTGCATTTTATGACCAATTATGCCACACTTTTTTTAGCACCATATTTCCTTATGATCTTAAAACACCAAACATTTACTGAAGAACAATCATCTGAGAACGCTTATATACTACAAGTTCTTTGTGCAGTCACAGTCATTTTGAAAACAATTTATAAGCTGTCAGACAATGTTAACAGCCTGTCTACTGCATCATATAACCAATCAGTTTCATTTATTCAAGTATTCCCACAAGAGCAGGCGTTAAGATGATGGAACCTCTCTTAACTCTGTCTGCTAGGCCAAGAACAACAGAAAATCAAAACACCATAAATAACAGTAAAATAATAATAAATAAATAAATGCATAAAAAAATCCTGACAGCTGCAGTGTTCTGGAGATGATCTGGTTGATTATTGATGTAAACATTTCTGTGAGCATCGGTAAATGCATCTTTCACCCAGCTGGGTGCTCCCTTTGTATTTATGCCTTTAATACAACCACCATCTTATTGACTGTGCGGTTTAAATTCTTAAAGCGGCAGTCACTCAGACAGAACATATTCCTCTGTGAGCCTGAGAAAATTACTGCAGAGCATCAAGCACACCAGGGCTCTGTTTCACCCTGCAGAAAACCTCTAATGGAGGAGAGGGAGTCTAATGAATGATTGAGAAAACTGCAGGAAAGGCTGAGATTTGACGAGCCATGGAAATGGGGCAATAAAAGCAGCATTTGATCTTTAGAGAGGAGAAGGGGGTATAGGCTTTGAAAGAAATAGGGACTCTTCTCAAATAATGAAGTGGGTCTACTAAAGCAATGCTTAGAGATCTAAAGATTATCTGAAGTGGGTAATGATAATCATCACCAAATTAATATTCTTTGCCTAATGTTCTCTTCAGGATATTTGGCTCAATCATCAGACATATTTGTAGGGCGTCTTGGGAAAACCCACTGGGGCTGGATCGTATCAAAAGGCCAAAAATGGTGAAAAATCCAGTTGTGGTAATATTCCTATAAAGTGCAGCACATTGGCACCTCATTTTAATGGACCGGACTTAATAGAGGTGTAGGGATCCATGTGCAGTATTTACTAAAATCTCAACCTGAAAAATAGGCAAAGGTCAAACATAGTCACGCAGCAACAGTCAAACAAGCAGCAACAATCCAAAAGAGTAGTCAAATAGAGAATAGAGATGAGTCAGACACAGGCAAGGGAACCAGGGCTAACATGGCTCACAACTTACATAACTGGATGTACTGGCAAGACTTCGCAATGAGTTAGTGAAAACGCTGTATTTATATAGTCCAGAAACAGCAATTGAACATTAAGTGTGCAACTGATTAGAATTCTGGTGATATGTATGCAAGAAAACATACATATACTGTATATTGCTAAAAATGTGCAAATGCTTATTCATTTCCTAACCTTGCCTTCAGGAAAGTCTGTAGTTTTCAGAACTTCATATGGTAGAAAATGTCAAAATGTCACCATGGGAAGGGTTTACCAAGGCAACCACACATTTGACACAGAAGAAAACCAAAATTAGCTTTAAAAGTCATCTATAAACTGACAGAAAACAAACTCCTGATTTATTATTGCAGCCAGAACCAAAATGCTAAATCACAAGGACTTTAGTTCTTCAAGCATGTTGGCTTTTGGCCTTTCAACAAACAAGCTCTAATATATAAAAATGCAGTCAGGTAGTTTAGGTCATTTTATGCTATACACTGATACCACTTTCATTCAAAAGCAGTGGCAACACTGTTAGTAACAACATTAGTGTTCATAGGGTTACATGACACCTGCATAAGCCTTGACGACTGATAAAACCTACATAAATATTAAGAAAGACATATTCTAATAGGCATCAGATATCATAAAGGCTACTTTATGATATTGAACACACAAAAAAAAAAAAAAAAAAAAAAAAAAAAAAAAAAAAAAAAAAAAAAAAAAAAAAAAAAAAAAAAAAAAAAATTAAAAAAGAAAAAAAAAAAAAAAAAGAAAATTTAAAAAAATAAAAAAAAAAAAAAAAAAAAAAAAAAAAAAAAAAAAAACATCAAAGAGAGAATAAAGTTTTTGGCAGAATTTTGAAAGTTTTTTTGAGTTGCTCCAGAGAGGAGAAATACAATAATGAATGCATCTCCACCACAGTTAAGCACGGAGGAAGAGGTGTCACGGTTTGGAGCCTTTTCGGCTGCTGGTACTGGTGAGCTGCTTCGCTGTGAAAAGTCAATTAATGCTTTGGAATACAGGAGGATACTGCAGAAAGCCTTGCTCCCCATAATTGAAAAGTTATTGAAAACAAGACAATGCTCCTGCCCACACTACAAAGACCACCAAAAAGTGGCTTGAGAACAAGTCCATCAGGCTCATATTTTGGCCTGGTCAGAGTCCAGATTTGAGCCCTATAGAAAACATTTGGTTTCACATTAAACACAAACTGACCGGGAAACATTTTTCAACTACTCATCAACTATTTGAAGCCATCAACATCGAATGGAACAACACTGACTCTTCTTTCTGTAAAAAGCTGTCCGTAGGTTTATCCACAAGGCTTACACGTTTAAAGAGGAAGAAAAAAATGTCAGATTCAGTTGCAGTCTTCATTGTCTGCTGTGCTAAGATTTTCTACATGATTCCAGCTGCATGCAGATCTTTAACTATTACTGCTGCAACCAAGATACTGAGATCTGGCATCTTCAGCCAAGAAAGTGTGATATCTGAACGGGCAAATAATAATAATAATTATTATTATTATTATTATTACAACACATGCATGAACAGATGCGCACACACACACACACACACACACACACACACTTGTAATCTCTGAGGGAAGCTGAGTATGGGTGTTAATATGAAAATGAACAAACCATGGACACGTGATAAACTGGCGTCTCTTGATTTTCTCACTTATGCCTTATTGAATTCATCTACCACATGTCACACTTTATTTAAAGTTTAAAATGAGGAGATGAATTTGTTACAAAGTGTAAATGAGCTGTCAGATGTTTACCATGAGTCTAAGTGAAAATAGCACCAAATAAACCCAACAACGTAATCAGAACTAAGCCACAAAAATAAAAGCCATAAGTTGCTATCTGTCTAACAAAAACTTTCTTCAAAATAACTCTAAATTATGTGCATTCCTTTTCTTCAAGTAAATGAAGAGTATAAACGAGATGGAATGGAAGTGGTGCTAATGCCACACCGCATGCCAAAAATGTGAAAATAATTGCATGATCACTGAAAATTTCTCAATTTAGCAACATTGGTTCCACCCATGTTAGGTATAAAATAGCAATTGATTCAGCACACCTTTTTTTTTTTCCATGATGAGCTAGAAGTGACTCCTCACAGCTCCAGGTGCCTTGACCCTGAGCTTGGGTTACCGTGTGTTTGAGTTCCACCATGACCATGAGCAGGAAAAAGTGGTTAGTGATTGTGAATGAACAAGTGCTGAACTAGAAGTATCCTAATATTTTCAATAACTTTTTTTTTTTAGTTGAGTTGAGAGATCAAATCCCACAGTGCTGCACAAACGCCTGAGTGAGAGAATCGTATCATCATCATTCAAGAAACGACGCGACAACACGTTACCCAACACCATGTTCTCACCAGGCCCTTCCCTTGTTTTCTTTAAAATTAAATTTAGTTGATTTTGATAGAACACACTTAAATCTTCCCCCAAATCTGCACACAGTATGATGTTTAGTATTCTACCCACACACATATTTTTAAACTAATGTTTCGGAAAGAGAAAGGAGAAAACACTGATGCTCACAGCTTGACTGTGATGAACTCCCTCACTTACCTGTGAGTATTTAATCTTATTCAGCCTCAAAGAGCTTTGGTAGCTCTTGAGAGAAGTATGCTTTACTGCTCAGAACTGAAAGCATTCCTTCTTCATCTGAAGGGGATGAAATAGTTCATCACGATAAAGGTCAAGTGCAGATGGGGCTGTGATGGACTGCTGGTGGGCTCTGCACTTAGCAGGTCAGAAAAAAAAAAACGAAAAGCAATTCTGCATAAATATATCAAATAATCCAGGGCTCTAATACAAAAAAAAAAAAAGATACATTTGCTTAAGTTCTAAGCAAATGATAATGTCAACAAAAGAATTCAAAGATTAATATCACTCAGTTTATGCACTGTGTGTTTCTATCTTTCATGTGACTTCTCATGCGAGATCATATACACTCACGGCCCACTTTAATAGAAACATTTGTACATCAGCTCATTCATGCAATCCAATCTGCTCCTTACATGGCAGCAGTGCAATGCATCATGCAGATACAGGTCATGAACTTCGGTTAGTGTTTCCATCAAACATCAGAATGGGAAAAAATATGATCTCAGTGACTTTGACTGTGGCATGTTTGTTGACGCCAGACAGGCTGTTTTGCAGAAACTGCTGATCCCCTTGGATTTTCATGCAGTGTCTAACATTGATTGTGGGTAAAAACTCCTTGTTGATGTGTCTGGCTAGAGAAGAATGGCCAGACTGGTTTGAGTTGACAGCAAGTCTAAAGTAACTCAAATAACCACTCTGTGGTGAGCAGAAAAGCATCTCAGAATGCACAACATGTGAAACCTTGAGGCAGACGGGCTTTAACAGCAGAAGATCACGTTGGATCCACTCCTATTAACCAAAAACAGGAATCTGAGGCTACAGTGGGCATAGGCTAAACTGGGCAATTGAAGATTTAAAAAAAAAAAAAGAAAAAAAAAAAAAAAAAAAAAAAACTGGTGATATATTAATGTAATTATTTTTGAGAAAACTGCTGCTTTTGTCAAGCAGATTTGGTAACCCTGTTCATAGCAGCTAGAAGGAGGCTTTGAAGTAATGCGGAAAAATATTTGCTAATTGAATTACAGCATTTTAAAGAATTCTTTTTTTCTTCTCCTTTTTAAGTCTTGCCAGTAAGTCCTATGGCATATTAACTTTGTGTTTCCTAAAATCTATTACTTTTTAACTCAGGGTTCAAAATTACCCCTTCTAGAATATTTTGATGGGAATGAATTTCATTTGTTTACAGATTTATCTAATCAGTAAGCCTGCATTTCCTCTCTATCCCCAAGCTTGCTGACAGCTCTATTGTTAATCATTTGCACTATTTCACATTGGCTTGCTTCAAGCAGAGGGCTTTTAGTAGGTGGTCCAGTGCGCAATTACAGCCTTAGTAAATGGAACATTAAGTTTAGACGAATTGCAAGTGTATACTATAACCTCATCCACTGCTATATTGTGCCTTCTCACATATGTACCTCTAGCCCACAGTCAGAGAAAGAGTGAGGGAGAAAGAAGAGGAGATCAGATCGAGTTGGAAGAGATGAAAAAGGATAGATGGAAAATGACTGATGAAAAGGGATGAGGGCATAAGAGTGATGGGACGACGTCAGTAAAAAGACAGAGACAAGTGACAAGAGACAACTATAAAGACAGATAGTTCCAGGCGGAGTTACAGAGAGGTACAGGGAAGGTTTAAAATCTGCCATTAGGGCTAGTGTAGGTCTGATGGATGGCTAACAGAGGAACCTTGACATATATTTCATGTAGGTGATGTATGTTGTTTTTGTGTAGTCACCACATCAGAGCATGCCAACACCTGTCATACAGGTGACATAAGCTATGTGCAATTTGTCATAAGCTGAAATATTCACATAAATATTTACACACCAACAAACAGAGAGGAAGTCCTTGTTCTTAACATGTTTCCTCTGCACCTACCAGGGAGTAACTGTCACACGTCACTAGCAATGAAACCCAAAAACCATCCACCTTGCTTCAGTCTGCTGCTGTGACAGCGGATTTAGCACCAGGAGGAAAAGTGGTTTAAGGAGGGATGCCAGTCAAGAAGACCTTAAGAGAACTGGATCAGAGCCTGACCTGTTTTTTTTCCACATGTATTGTTTTATTTTTGGTCTTTATCCAAGATATTAGGCTTATTTCCTTGGCTACCCACTACTGGAGAACAAACCATTGAATAGCAAAACAAATTAATACAATGTGAACCAAACAACATAGCTTTGTATAACAGATTGAACATACGCTCTATTCCAAACATCATCCCACACACAATTAGCAGCCGATAATGATATCTTCCCCATAAATAAATTACAAGTCCGTAGACTGTCGTGTTTATGCTCATTACTGCACTCCCTGGGTCTCTTACGTGTCAACACATTGTTACAGCCCATCACTTAGCCCCTCTCACATTTTGTGTGTCTCCATTCTATCCGGCTCAGACGAACAGCTCCAGTAATGATGTACTGCAGCGATGCATCAGCCTGAGTGACAAGGGTCATTTTCAGTCTTAGCCGACGAGCTCATAACAGCAAATTAGCCTGGCAGAATGAAACCAACAGCAGTGACAGACATCACAAGCCACTCAATTACTGTCCAGACACAAGCAGGCTTGGTTTTTAATAAGCCGAGATGGAGGGAGGGGATAATGAATGGGCTTCGGATACGCCGGGATGGGTGTTTAGGGATTGTGCATCAGGAGGAAAGTAGAGGTAGGACAGATTAGCTCCACTGAGACAGGTAGGAGGAAGAAGAGTATTGAGAAAGTCAATACTCACCATAGCCTCCTGCCAGAATTCATTCTAGTGGGCAAACTCTAGCTCAATCCTATCTTACATTTACTTGTACAATATATATATATATACACACACACACACACACACACACACATATTTGACATGACAGACAGACAAAAAAAGATAGACAGACATACATAGCCAGAGGCACATATAGTATAGCTATCTCTCTATCTCTCTTTTCCTTTTCTCCTCAGCTGAATGCATGGGTGACTGAACCTACCTCCCTGCTTCAGTGAGCATGCTGACAGAAAATTGGCCAATTAGAAGAACCAGGGGCTTTCGTTCCACTGGGAAAAAATAGCGAACACAGTAACGCTTGGCACAACAAAACTATCAGCACATATATATGAGAGGCATATACATATGAAAGGACCAGGCCAGGACTCCAAACACATATGGCGCCATTAGTGGCCATGTTGGAAGCCTCCGTACTCTTGACAATTAGTTTTGTGTTGCATCAGCTCATGGAATGACAGAATCAGCAATACAGATATGGGCAGTTGTGCCTGCGAGGGAGTTTGGGATTTGGCAAGGGATGCAGAGATGCAGTAATTGTGGTGCATTATGGGTAATAGAATATACTGGTTGAAAACAACAAAATTGTCTTGGACTGATTCAATGTCTAAATAAAATTGAAATACGAAATTCACAAGATTTTAACAGTTTGTTAACAATGAAAATTAAAAAACGGTGACAGTCAGATGCATTAGCAGTCACTGTAGATGCTGTAGATGTTTCAATCGATAAAAAGCACATAAATATGTGGCAGCCTGGGAAAACCCTTCACATGGTCAAATTCTAACATTTTCTATATATATATACTCTCACTAACCACTTTATTAGCAACACATGTACACTTGCACTTTCATGCAATCATCTAAGCAAACAATCATGTAGCAGCATAAGATCAAGCAGATGCAGGGCAAGAGCTTCAGGGACTTTGACTGCGGCATAGTTGTTGGTGCCAGATTTGAGTATTTCAAAACTGCTGATCTCCTTAGACTCTCATGCACAGCATGAACATCTCTAGAGTTTACACAGAATGATGCTAAAAACAAAAAATACCCAGTGAGCAACAGTTCTGCTGGTGGAAATGCCCTGTTGATGAGACATTTCAGAGGAGAATGACCAGACTTTTTTTTTTTAACTTGAATAACCACTCTTTACAGCCATGATGAGCAGAAAAGCATTTTACGTGCCTGTCTGATTCCCTGTGACTGTATCCACAGCCATTACCACAAACTTGTACAAATGGTTGGGCTGCTTTTATCTGTCCACCACCCAGAATGAAAGGTATCACACACAGCACTCACGCTGTATTGAGAAAGAAAGTAAAAAATTCTAAGTGTAGTTTTTCTGAATCTGCGGGAAAAAAAATAGAATTAATTGGTTTCTGAATGACAGAAAAGGTTAGATTAATGACAGAAAAGGTTAGATTAATGACAGAAAAGGTTAGATTTTAATTGCTCTCATTAAACATGGCACCTTATCAGAAAAGTTAAACCACACAAGTCCAACTGTCACAACATGTACATAAACTGTTGCTTTAAGGTGGATAGTAGAATACTGCCAGGCGACCCTTAATTTTTTTGATAACGGATTTGAAAGGATCAAAAAGACAGAAGCTGTCTGACATTCACATGGGATTGTTTTAAACATAAAAGAGGATTTGTAATCAATTATTAGTCAATGCAATATCTCGAGTTGTTTTGTTTATGAGAATTCAGTCCACTGGATAGCTAATATATCAAAGAGGTCTCATTCCTATATTGTATTGAATAAAAATTTAAGAACTGGCTTAAAAATGATCATGATTTCTTTCTAAAGCTTGTCTTTAAGGGCTCTAAACATCATTGCATATATTCTAATGTGTCTACAATTCTGATGTCCGTAATGGTTGAATAAGATTGTACCTTACTTGGGACTATTTCCACTGACCAATCAATTTTCCCAGCATGGACCTCAAAATGTAATATTCTTAAATAATTCCTTTTTATATACCATAGATTATGTTTTATATCTTAAAACACCAAATACATATCACCACATACATTCATAGTTACACAGTTCAATATCCTGAATATATCCACTGAAACAAAAGATTTAGGTGACCTCTCTTTGGTATCAATTCTAGAGATTAAGAGAGAGTGTTTCAAATATAGTCGTCATTGGACAACTGTCAAAGCATATGACTGGAACATCACACCACCACATTGCATTGAACTCAAAGGGCCAGATGTATGCACTCGATGAGGCACAGATCAGAACACAACTTGACGCAGCCACAAAATGTGCTTGTTATGTATCTGAAATTAACATTCTATTTAGTCAGGCTGTAGCTCATTACACAAACTGCACCAGAGAGTGCCCACTAAATGTTCTGTCTGAGGGGATATTATGGATTAAAAGCTGCTGCGAAGTGGCGCAACCGTAGAATCAGCCTCAGAAGCCCTTGCAACTACAGAGGAAATACAAGTTTACTACAGAAGAGTAATAACAAGTTTACTACAGTAAGAGTTGCATCTGTACAAAAATATACAAACGGAACAGTTCTTTTTTTTTTTGTTTTTTCCTGAGAACCCAGATGTTTGTGTCATATTCATGAACGCTGTATCATGAATTTATTTACAGAGAATATAATCATGATGAGGTTCTGTACTGGCTGTCTGTCATTATAATAGCCAATTTAATCAGCCTGCAGGACTGCGCTATTGGTTTACTTTCTTTGTCCTTCTAGTGGGCTCCCAGTGATGAGACTACATAGGTGATGTAAACCATAGCAACATTTTAAAAAACTTCCAAACAATCCATCATTCTGTAATTACTGAAGTGTTTAAAAACATGATACATGTTATATACATGATATGGTGGTATAAATAGAAGTCTAACTTTTCTGTGAGCTGCACTTGTGCTTGTACAGACAAATAAAATGCTTGAGATGCTAGTTGATCAGGCATTTTTTCCCCCTTGTTTTTTTCCCCCCCATCTTCATTCTTGTCCACAGCACTTTTCAAAACAACAACTGCAATCAAGCCTGTCAAATTTATAATTCCAACAAGAACTGGTCTTAGCAAAACAGCTTACACAATACAACCAATGTGTTTTGAGACATCACTTGACATTTTGATTATCTCCCCACGTTTCATACACTCGGATGTAAGTACAATCCTGCATGGATTACCAAAGTCAGTCTTTCCTGAGTTCTTTCTGGTCGTCCTGTGTGTAGCACACTGACACGCCATTTTCTAATCTCCATGACAACTCCTTAATAAAGCATTACAAGAAGAAGCCCTGGGAATAATAACTGCCATTTGTGCGAAAATGTACAGAACGTAGAGTTCCCAGGGGAGGTTAATCAGATATTAGTCGCAGGTAGGAAATTAAAATTGGAACAGTTTGGCTTGAAAATGTGAGTTTTGTGAGTTCCTATATTTAATTACTTTTCTAATCTGTGTGGAATTCATATTACCCATCATGTTCACATCTGAAGATGTAGCAATTAATCACAATTATTAAGAGCAGATCCTTTCTGCAGATGCTTTTATCTGACATTTCCTGCATTCATTACTGATATTTGACTAACTAACCTGTCTGAAAAAAAAATAGTTTTTAATATATTTTGCTAAATTTTGAGCTCAGCAGATTATCTTCTGGAATCCTGTGCACTCGTTCACACAGATGAAGGTTCAGCTGCAAGCTGCACCTGCTGAGAACATCCAGGACCTGTGCTGTACATTTCACCGCTTATCCTTTTTCTATAAATTACCGCTTTCCTATTCTCTATAAATTATTTCTGTAAATTACTGTACATTACCAATTGGTCGGAAAAATCAGAAATTCAGGAGTGAGTTCAGGATTCATGTTAGTGCCAGACACCTTCACTTCTTGGAAGTATATATAGAGTTATTTGTTCAACAGAAAATGTCTCCCATCTCTTGTATCTCAGCAGAGGTGTTTGGGGTTGTGAGGGTTGTGGCTTGAGTCCGTCTTATTCCTAAGGCTGATTCATTTGTTCAACTCAGTAAAAAAGAGATTTGTATTTGTGATACAAGTGTGCATACTCAGCATGCTCTTTACTGTAGACAATCCAAGAATCATGGTCATAGTTAAGAGCAGGGATCAATACACATGGAAAAATACAAAAAAGGAGAAATCACAATCCAACTGGGACAATAAAAAAAAAAAAAAACACTATACATATGGGTGAGGGTAGCTCTAAAAGTGGATAGTCAGTGCAAGAAATTTTAGAGAAAGGGGGAATTTGAGTACATACATATTCTGTTTGATTTATTAAAGTTTCAGCAACTAGCAGTGGCTTTGAAGAAACCTTGAATTCTGATCAATTTATATGCACTTCATAGGTTAACAGATACAGTATATTAGGCTCTGATTTAAAAAAAAAAATTATAACTGAGTCCTTTCCACCTCCTTTATCAGGTTCACAGAAACATTTTGAAAGAGAAAGAGGAAATTCAGTTTCTCTATGGGGAGCAGAACACAGAAAGAGGCAAACTGAAAAGTGATAGGTGCTCTGTGGGGTAATATTAAACATGTTTGAGAGGATTGATTGACATTTCATTGGGTAATGTAGTGGGCAAGATAAAACATGCTCCACTGTATGATCTTCCCTCTCATCACCAGTGGGATCACAGGGGTCCTGGGTAGCCAGCCAAGGGTAACTGAGGATAAATTTATCCTCTACTACGGGAATGTTTAGCAAGGTCAGCGCTTTGATGTGTAGGCTTTTGCTTGAATAACTTTAATTGGATTGGGGGTGATACTTGTGCAGTGGGATTGT
This sequence comes from Pangasius djambal, assembly GCA_022985145.1. Classification (NCBI taxonomy): domain Eukaryota; kingdom Metazoa; phylum Chordata; class Actinopteri; order Siluriformes; family Pangasiidae; genus Pangasius; species Pangasius djambal. The sequence goes on from CM040999.1 coordinate 8,733,647, forward strand.
GCAGCTATTTTGAGTTGATTAGTTCTCTAACCAATGATATCCCCATTTTTTTTTTTTAAATAATCTGTGCTGAAAAAGTTAGAAAGTTATATTCTGAATGTAAGCAGGAAGAATTACTCACAATTGTCCAACATATCGAGACCAAGAGGAGAGAAAAATGCAGCTATATAGACAATAAACTTCTTATTTTTTTCTGCTATGTCCAAGTCGCATTGTTTCAGAGGAGAAAGTGTTGCCGAAAGTGTCTCTCTTGAGGAAGTTACGTTGGGTCGACACATGTACACCTGCTTATTCATGCAGTTATCCAATCAGCCAATCACGTGGCAGCAGAGCAATGCATAAAGGAGAATTTCAGATAATGTTCACATCAAATATCAGAATAGCAAAAAAAGTGACATCAGTGACTTTGACAGTGGCCTGGTTGTTGATGCTAGACAAGTTGGCGCCAGGATTTCAGAAACTTTTCATGCACAACAGTAAAAAAAAAAAAAAAAAAAAAAAAACACCCACTGAATGACAGTTCTGTGGGCGGAACACCTTGTTGATGAGTGAGGTCGCAGGAGAATGGCCAGAAGGCTTTAAGCTGACAGGAAGGCTACATAACTCAAATAACCACTCTTTACAACTATGGTAAGCAGAAAAGTATATCAGAATGCCTCAGGTTCCTCTCCTGTCAGCTAAGAACAGGTGTCTGAGGCTACATTGGGCACAGGCTCACCAATAATGGACAGCTGAAGACAGGAAAAAGATGATGGTTCAACTGCCACTCAGTGGATGCTTTTGCTTTTTACACCATTCTGTGTAAACTCGAGACTGTTGTGTGTGAAATTCCCAGAAGATCAGTAATTTATGAAAAACTCAGACCAGCCCATATAGTACCAACAACCATGCCATGGTCAAAGTTTCTACATGCTATATATCAGTGTGCAGACCTGGACTACGGCAAATTTCAGAAAACAGAGTATATGGTGTATATTTCAGCAAACTTGTGACTCTGACCAATATCACAAAGCAATGTCTTCACATGTCTGCGCATCTCTGCCAGTAGCAGGATAGCTTTAAAATTTGTTAAGTAACTGGCTTAAGATGTCACCATATTGATCAAATAACAAAATCATATTTTCTTTATGTGGTAATTAGATAAGGCAGGGAAGAGATAAAAAATGTTGTTCTTCTTCTTCTTTTGGCTGCTCCTGTTTGGGGTCGCCACAGCAGATCATTGGTCCGCATATTTGATTTGGCACAGATTTTGCCCCGGATGCCCTTCCTGATGCAACCGCCCCAATTTTTTCTGGGCTTGGGACCGGCACTGGGACTGCACTGTCGTGTGCAACCCCATTGGCTGGGGTTGGTTCCCTGGCTGGGAATCAAAGGCCGTGGAGTGGTGCGAGCGTCTCTCTTTTTCTATGTGTTTCCTATGTGGCATCAGGCCACACCTCTTGGTGTTTGCAGTTGAACACACTGTGACATGGCATTGTTTCTGTGCCATCTTCAATACTGCCACATTTATTATTTGTCCCACCACATGGCTGCATGCTTGACTGCATCGCCTTAGGCCAGGAAAGACCTATGGATCACTGAGCAGCACAGATCATGCCTTACCAAAGCAAGAGTTGCTTCTCAAGGGTAATATTGTTGTCAGAGACACTGACATAAAGCATCACCCTTGCAGTTTCTGCAGTACTATGCTCTAATTTAGCCATCTTTTTAGGCTAAGTGGCAGTAATTTTATATGAAGGGATAAACATTGTGAATACAAATCTACCATTTACTGTAATTATAGGATAAGTGGAATTTTGTATACACAAATTCAGCTTTTAGTTTAATGACCAGATAGTGAAAACATAGCTCTTTAAGTCATTATTGGAAAACCTGACAGAATTGATTAAAGGTTGTTGGATATGAATTGCCCTATAATTCTAATTTTAAAAGTAATGGTTTTGATCATATAATATATGTAACATTAGATAAAATAAGCCACAAAAACACTGCCACGGATATAAGGATCTTCCATTGTAATCAAATGACATGGTGTAAGGACACAAGAGTGCCATACAGAAAAAACGAAGTGTGTTGGTCAATTAGACATGAGGGGGATGTAAAACCAGCTAATTTAGCAGACTCTGCAATAATAAATATGCCCTGTATGGCAAGGGAAAACTATTCAACTATGCTTGCCATAGTCTTGAGGGTGGGGGATGTGGAAGCAAGCAGACTCTACAAAGAACAACATGTGGTATGTTGAGGAAAATACACTCAAGCATTCCAGTGGCACGTATTCACAGACCTGCTGTTTAGCTGAACAGGGGAATGTGAAATACTCTGAGGATAGCACTGAGGGAGAAACCAACCCATCGGGAGAGAAAGACAATTAAGTGCAACAGCACAGAACAAGTTCATAAAGATAACTAAAGAACAGCGTGAGTCTATCTCTAGAAAAGCATTCGTAATATATTAAAAATACACTCACTGCAGTAGAAGAGATAAGAAAAGGCAAGTGCCAGCTTTATAGCTCTGTAAATTTGACTGTATTCATAAGCTGCTAAGAGAATAGCTCCATATGGTATACATGTGGTCCAGTGTGGGTATGAGATGAGAAAAAGAAAGCCATAGATGGCTGTCTGACAGCAGTATTTATTGCCAATACTGCACCATACATCACTTTGTGACTTTGCTTGATGGACCGGGCATGCGTGCACACACATAATAACATATCCAGGTGATTCTCACAGCCTCTGATGATTACGAAGGATGAAACAGAACACACTGTCCAGACGTACAATAAAAAAAAAAAAAAAAAAAAAATCTCCTTTAACATTAACCAGATTGGACACAAATATGTGACTGCAATTCTACATGCATTGAAAATAGAATAGTTAGTCGCTGAAAAGATAAGATCAAGTCATACAGAGAAAGGTGAGGAAGGAGAAGGAACCCTGGCTACACTTACATGGAGGAATTACAGGCATTAGTTTCATGCAGAAGCCATCAGTTTAGTATTTGATTTCCTTACAGTGATTTTTGTCCCCCAGCAATTTGCAAGAAACGTACCTAGAGCAGGCTGGTAATGGCATGTTACCAGTCCACTGAATTTGTATTTAAATGAGTCTGCTTAGAAATAAGAATAAGAAGAATGTGATTTTTTTCTTTCCTTCTGTCTTTTTTTTTTGTTTGTTTGTTTTATCCCCATCTTTTTGATTTCACAGCCTGCTTTTATATAGAATATCGTTATCCAAAGTAACTTATTCAATAATTCACAGTGTTCACAATGTTTACCTATTTTTTCATGTACCTGAAGAATGTATCCATGGCAAAGAAAGGAATATTAGGAAGTTGGGGGAATATGAGGTTCAGGAGTGATAGTATGAATTGCATAATGTGTGTGACACATAGGAAGTGAGGCAAACAGGTAGAATAACTATGGGATGGGGGTGAAATGAATGGATATTTCAATTGCTATATAAATACTCTGTTTATTCGGATGAATATAGTCTAAGTAATCCTATTTTTAAATTATTTTATGACTTGCAGATTCCCATAAATCAAATGGAGTTTTCTAATCATCATCAATTCCACGACATAATGCACAATTAAATATGATAAAACGAAGACTTAAGTAACTATCTTATACCTCTCCGAAACATACACTGTGAATTCACCTGTAGAAAATGTAGAGCTTCTTTATTTTCACTTCACAGTCATAAATACAGCACTTGAAGACCCCTGTAAGAACATGTTTGATGAGCAAAACAGTGCTGAATTAGTGCGTGTCATACATAGTTAACAGTGCTCACCATAGGTTAATGAGCCTTGCCTGCACTGAATACCAACTACACACTTCAGCAATTAAGTCAGAATGCATCAGATGAGCAAAGATAAGCATGTCACTGCTATAATGATGACACTTTTATGACTGTGACCAGGTAAACGACAGCACAGGAGATTTGCTATGCATCTAATTTGAAATGTGCAACTATTTATTTTATTCACTGCTATCCAATAGGAGTATTTTCTAGAATAGCTATCATGTAGGAGGTGTTGGTAAATTGTGGCTCTCTGGGTCTGGTAGCACAAACACAGTCATCAGTCATGGTTGCCAGGTAATAATTATTATTACAGCATGTTATCTTGCTATCTTAATATTTAGGTATTTAGCAAATAATCCCAGGACAACAGATATCAGGCTTTTTCCGTCTAGAGCACTTCACGTCTACATCAACATTCAACAGAATTAGTTATGTTTAGTGAGCTTAGTGAAAACTGCTCATCACTGACACCAACCTCCTTAATCAGGCTAGATGTATCAAAGTATTTCATCCACCTGCTCACGAACTGTTCAACCTTTTCCAATCAGGCAAGAAGTTCCACAGTATCAGAACGAGAATCACAAGATTCAAGAACTTTTTTTTTTTTCCACAAGACATCTGGCTCACCAATATCTTACCTGACTATCATAACCACTTTCCAAAATCACCAGTGTTCAGCCTGGACTGATGATGGCGGAAGTGGGGAGTATAGTGCTAGAAATATTATCAGAAGATGAGGAATAGGAGGAAGGCTTTGCCCAAAGAGATCACTTTTTTTCCTTTTAGCTGTTGTTATGAATGCTTGCTTATGTATATATTCATTCATTCTTATGAAATTGTGATATATGTTCTGTGGCCATTTGCATTTTTTTCCACTTACAAACACCTTGAAAATATTACTTCAACACAAACCTACACCAACACAAAACTTGCTTACCAGAAATTCTTTTTAAGCCAGCAAATCTTTTTTGGCGTTGAATACTTTATGGTGTTCAAAATATGAAATAAGAACGAATCTTAGTCACTGTTTCCTGAAATGGGTGTTAAACTAATAATTTCATCCAGGCATAGTAGATCATCATTGGCCTTTTTGAGTGGCTATTAAAAAATAGTAGAATCAGACAGACAGGCAGACAGGCAGACAGATAGACAGATAGATAGATAGATAGAGTAGAATTAGTTGTATATAGAAATTATACAGCACACACACACACACACACACACACACAATAAAAAAAAAGGAGCCATAGAAATATTTGCAGCTTTGGCTTGCTCACAAAATACTTCTTGAAGCTTGCTAGCAGAATGCAGCATCAGCACAGTGAGTCAGCAGCCTGTAAAATATGGAGCTGATGGAGAAATTAAGAGATTTTCCTGATTTTCCTGACATTCTCCAGCCAGTGGGTCTCAAGTCAGTATAAAGTTGAGCATGAGAACAAAATCATGTGCTGCTGATGCTAGAGTCATCCCATCCAGCCTCTATTTCTGCTGTTGTAGATCAATAAAGCGCCGCTAAGGATTTAGCCAACTACTGCTTTTTTCTTTATGAAAAGAAATGAGAAAGGTGCCTCACTCTTGTGAGTATTCACATGACACCATTATGTAAGAATAAGATATTGATCACAATGAAATCTCTGTGGTAATCTGTTAGGCAAGCTGTTATTTCAGCATGTAAGTCTAGTTTTTCATAAACTAATGTTTAGTCTAAAATGACCTCTGAAATATAAAACGTTTAAGCACAAAAATCCTGTAAGACAAACAGGATGATAATTAAGACTGTGTATCACAGTAAAAGCATCCCACCAACACAATGTGAGGTAGGTAGTATTTTGCAGAAATATAGACGCTTCTTTAAGCATGCACATCTTTTACAACAAGGAGATTCAAGATGCAGTTAGGTTTTCTCATTTACTACTTTTGTACTACAAAAAAAAAAGAGGAAGGCGCGAACATGGTTTGCAGGAAGCAGGTAGGAAAATCTCTCACTTTTGGCTCTCCTACTTCAACACAAAGCCAGTAAACTGCAATGCATGAAAGCTCCTAAACGGATTATTTAAGGGATTAATCATAAGCAGTATGAGAGGATTAATGTTGTAACTTTAATGTCAGTTTGAGAATGTAAAATTGACTCAGAATAATTCTCATTTGGAAGGCTATGCTGAGTGACAAAATAGGAGCAAAGCTTTAAAGTATAATGTCATATTAATATTAATCAATCCCTAAACTGAGGCAACTCACTTCCATCGAATTTAATTTCAACAGATGAAATGGGAACACATTTCATTTGTGTGCATAGCCTCTCAGTTTTATTTGAAATAGAGTAATTAAATGAACGCAGCATTGCTGCTGCTTGAAAAGGCCAAACCTTTCAGCCCCACAGAAATTATATAACACTATATTAAACTAAAACACTCAGGGACAACAACAACAACAACAATAATAATAATAATAATAATAATAATGTGTTTGCCCCACTGAGTTATTATTTACACCTATACCACACAGGGAGTTTAATTGCCAGTAGAATAAGGAAAAGAATGAAATAATTGCAAAACAAGAAGCAATATCTTGGTTAAATGTGTGTCTGTTCTGGCAACACAGAATAGCAAATTACAATATGATTTGAACAAAGTGCATTCGCAATAGCCTTAATTAGTGTGGAAGTGGATATAGAACACGGCGTCGGCACATGGAATCATAAGCAACATTTTTTTTGTACATATACAAAAAGACTGAATACCGCACTAATATACATTAGTTAATATTCTATTAGTCCATGTGTTCCTGTACTAAAGTATTGCTCCATTTGCCTAAAAAAATATTTTATATAATAATCATCTTCAGTAACCACATAATAATAATAGATAGATAGATAGATAGATAGATAGATAGATAGATAGATAGATACTGTAGATAGATAGATAGATAGATAGATAGATTTCTTTCAGCACTTTCAGTTTTAAGTTTAAAATCTCAATCTCTTTGTATATAGTAGTAGTGATGCTCAGGATTGATAGCAGGCCTGGTTCAGCTGAGCGATGGGTGTCTTCCTGGTCAGTGTTGCAAGAGCCAAGATCAGGTGGATCATAGGATCACTAGATGTACTGGAAAGGATGCCAGTCCATCGCAAGGCAAAATACATGTTTTTAACCAGTGGGAGGACACTGGAGTACCATGAATGCTTTGTGGGCAATATTGGAGAATATATGTAACAGCTAATGGACCCATGAACTGCACCAATATTATCTGTGCCATAGTGCCACTTCATGGAAGAAATAGCATATTCCCTATAGCATTACACTTACGGCATTTGGCAGACACGCTTATCCAGAGCGACTCACAATTATCTCATTTATACAATTGAGAGTTAAGGGTTTTGCTCAAGGGCCCAGCAGTAGCAGCTTGGCAGTGCTGGGATTTGAACTCTCAAACTTCCGAACAGAAATCCGACATCTTAACCACTGAGCTACCCACTATATCGCAGACATCTCTGTGTCAAACATCACAGTGATACTTTGAAGCAGCGCAAAATCTACAAAAAACCTTCTGAATATGGACATGAATGAAGAATGTCAGTAAGTGTATTGAGCTTGGATCAATTCAGCATGCAGCCAAAGCTGCAGGTACTTTCACTATTGGCTTGCAACCAATAGAAAGGAAAAGCCATGAACACTACTAGAAACAGCAGGACTTCAGTGCCGCTGAGACCTCCCAGAGTCATCTCTACTTACAACATAAGCATGCCAGCCTACGTCTTTCTGACATCAATCATACACATGAGGTTTTGACATTTTGGATTCAATTACAACAGACAGTCGGGGGACCTGGCACCATCCTTTAGTCTCAATTTAAGACAGTAGAGGCAAGCAAGTCAAGTAAGTCAGTGTCAATCAAGACACAACTCACTGTGGAAGCTGAATTTGAAAGAAACATTTGCTCTATATTAACCTAGTTCAATATGAAGCTTTCCTGAGCCTAATGGCCATGGCAGTATCATAAAGGCAATAGCTAGGATGAAGAATGTAAAAACAAAACACACAGAGTAGGTGCTGTTAGCTGTTAATCCCTTAGGAAGTATCAGATAGTGACATTAATTAGCACTAAATAAACACAATGGAAGTTTGTTTGGAAGATACACAGTTTTCTAATTTGGCAAAGGTTTATAGCCCAAGAATGAATATGGATGAGAATAGTTCTTGCATCCAAATTTTGGAAGACGTGCGTGGGGTGGATGGCAGGCTCTTCTCCTCAACTTTTGAAAAGCGATTGGAGTAGTATAATAAAATATCGAGAGGAAAAATAAACAGTTAAATAACATTATGTTTAATTATTCAAGATCATGTAAATTCTCCATAGGATGTTCTGATTTTTCCCATTCACAATTCTGAATGTTTTACAGAAACAGTGTTTGCCGAGATAACCTTATTGAATGTTGAATTACAAACATTAGTGACTTTTGAAGATGCTAGAAATTATAGAAATTAAATTATATTTTATCCATTCATCTGTATATCTATCCATCGCATCTATCCATCCATTGTATCATCCATCAGAGGGTAATCTTGCACCGTGGTGAATCCTGACCCCCTCAGAACAATTCTCTTTCTCTAGCACCAAACACAACTGCACCTTTAGAATACTCTGGGGAACACTTGGACTTTCCCTCCACCCCTCACTTTTTTTTTTTTTTTTACCAGGACCATACCTTGTGTATTTTTAGCTAGCCAGTTTGATTTTGAGTTTTGCATTAACATGTATCACACTGGCAGAGAATGTCATAAGTATGAAAACAACCCATGGGTGGACTGGCTAAAATATTACAAAATGTTGAAGATATGTCTAAAGCTATTTCCTCTCCCTCTGCCCATCCAAACAAACAGATCACTGAGGTGCACAGCACCTCTTTGAAACATCAGTGCAGCTTTACCCAAGAGCTGGTATTGTCCCTAAAATCTTTTAATGAGGACCTGCTATTAGCTTTTCAGGAAGAAGCACAGGAGACTCAGCATATAGTCAGTACTCTGCTTACTGAGTTAAAAGCCAATGATGATATAGAAGCATTTTTTGATACACTCAAGCAAATTGGTGAGTATGAAGGCATGCACAATTACTATCCTGCACTATTACATTTATGGCATTTGGCAGATGCCCTTATCCCAAGCGACTTCGAGAAGTGAAAGGCCTTACATTTCCATTTACCTTGTTCAACGGCCCAGCAGTGACAGCTTGGCAATGCTGTGATTTGAACTCCAGCACACCAAGCTTTCTATAGACTGTTCCCCATGGAAGCCAGTGACTATCAGTGCATGAAAGCAAAGATTCTGTGAGGCTGTGTTGGAATGTTGGAAAACACCAATTTTACATGTGATCTTACAACCCAGGTGCTTACCTTCTGGCAATACCTAGTGCAGCTCCCACATGTGGCTAGCCAATGAATCTGATCAAAACAGCAAAGTCGGTAAATGATCAATTTATGCATTTGATCCTTGCTGTGTTAAAATGAACAGTCACAGCCTCCAGAAACCTGAGCTGCTCACTTTGGTGATTGAGTGAGTTGAAGCAACCCACATTATTTGCTAGAAACAGGGATGAGAAACCATACTTCCTGGCCCCAAATGAAAGAAGATCCTGACACAAAACCTTTCTGAGACAGATGCTGCCGAGAGGTCGCTTTAATGGTGGAATACCAGAATTAATTCCCATTCCCTTGAGAGTAGCCAATGCCAACACTCTCTAGAATAAGAAGCCCATGGGCAAACTCTACCCTCCAGGATAGACATTACAAGGATGGAAGACAGCGGATCTGAAGTCAAACTCAAACAACAGCAGAAAACTGATGACCACCTGAGACACTTCTGAACACAGATCTGACTGGACTTTTCTTTATCCATCCATCCTTCATGACTTCCTAACTACCACACATCATTGTCCTGGTTGTACCTCAATTTCAAGATTAAGACAGCACACCTGGGGCACATCCTCCCACTTTTACAAATCCACCATCATGAGGGAAAATGCTTCCACTGGCCCCCTCTTCCCCATATCACTCCCTATTATTGAGGTGCAATTTGAGCACTCCAAAATGGACTACATGGGGCACATGCCATGCTCATGAATGGCAACATTCTGCAAATCTAATATGCTTAACTGTAAAACAATAAAATGCTAAAATGAAATCTGTTCTCAATGTACTTTTAAATCGTTAACACCTTTTGGGCACATTTGAGCACAAGAGTAGCAGAAGTGAAAAAATGTGACCGAACTTTTATGAATTTAATAGCGGAAGGCAATTTAATAGCAAAAGGCAACTTGGTGCATGTTGGTATGAAGCAAAAAGTTCTGTGCATGATATAAAATATAACATGGTGTAAAAGTCCCCCATTATGAAACATTGATAGTTGTATTATCTCACAAAACCGGCCAAATATTTACCTATTTTCAAGTCAGTACATCAAAAATTCCAGTATACGCAAACAAATGATCAGACAAGAAAACTAAGTGGGTAAAAGCATGTGCTTTTAGCCATAAATAGAAGAGAACAGAGGCAAAGAAAAAACAGCCTAAAAGGAAAGCGGAAGAGACAACTGGGTTATTTAGGGTGAGTCTTAAAGATTTTATGGTCATGCAAACCCAGAAAACAGTCCTGTCAAACCACAAACACAAAAGAGAGACTCATGATTTGTCCCAAACACACCTTTACGTTAAAATCACAGCTTATCTTTGCAACCTTTGAAAAGCAGTTCCCTAAACACACTGCAAATCCAGCTTAGCAGCCTCTAAAATGCCTACATATGTTGCCTCACATTTCAGCAGGCCCCAGTGAGAAAAGCATCCTGAGCAGATACAGAAACAGAGAGGGAAAAAAGAGGGAGGAGGGAAACCAGGCAGGTAGCCAGAGGTCGAGTTGCTACTCTGTTCTGGCAATATTATATGGCGCTAGACCAACTAACACACTGAGGCAGCTGCAGCTGAGGACTTGGGCTATCATTGCACTATCAAAGCCCCCCAGCTTACACAAACTCTCTCTGTTACTTTCTGCATTTCTTTCTTTCTCCAATCTTCACCACCATGGTCTCTCCTCACCCTTTACAATAAGCAAACTACATCCTCATCAGCCTCAAGGAGCCCCAAGACTGGACATTTGGAAATCAGGAGTGGTCATGGTGCAAGGTGAAAGTGATTAAGAAAGAAAAAAAAACATTCTGAAACAAAACAAACAGAAAGACTGAAGCTCAGCAGGGGACAAAGTCCAGTAAAGAGGTTTTTGTTTCATATCATTGTTTCATATCTTTTCCCCTCCTAGCTGTGTAACTCAAAGGCAACTTTTCCTTTGGGGAAATGGGAGACAATCCAAAGACTAGAGACACACTCCCTCTCTGCTCCAGGGCAGTCAGCCTATATGAATGTCGAAAAAATGCCTTGTCCTGGCCCATTCAGCCTCATGGACACTAATTCTGCCATTAGTCTCAATAAGAGACCGATTGCTAGCAGGATGGTTTGGGGAGGGGGCAGTTATGGTCTGTCATTGTGGACTGTGATTATTAGGCTCTAATGAGATACCTAGAGGCTGCAGGACAGAAAAAAACCAGCCCGAACATAAGCCCCCAGCAGTGCCTCTAGCATTAGAGATGGACTAACATCAGCCTGTGTTCCCATGATGGAGGGTTATGTGACTTTATTGTTGTACACAAGATATTGTTACTCTTCTGCCTGGGAGTCAGGCTTCTATAGAACTCTTAACGGTGGTCAAGAAGGATTTGAAGGCAGAGATAGCTGATTCAATTACGTGGGAAAATTTGTATTACTTACTACCAGGAACCGTTCTCTACTGAAAAAAAAAGGAACCGAGAGAGATTAGAGACTTAGAGAGATTTTTTCGATAGTAGTCTCACAATCTAGTCCAAGCTTAGAAATATAATACATTCTACTCATCCCACCATAGGGAATATCTTCAAACAGACATGATTCATTTTTTTTAACATCTTAACAAAAGTGTAGGAGTAATTTGGCCACGGGAGAGGTCACTTTAATTGTAGTAGGGTCAGTGGACATGCTTCCATGAGTAGACAATTTGGGAAAACAACATTTCCTTTTTGCTGACTTTTAATTTAAGCATTTATCAATCAGTTTGGAAAAAAATTGCAAAAACTGAAAACCAAGCTGACAGCACAGATAGACAGATCTTCAAGTTGACTACTCTAGATTACACCTCAGCTTCCCTTTCACACCCTAAATAAGTTACGCTTTGGTTTTGTCTAATCATCCAATGGATCCTGCTGAGTATGTCAGATTCTGTTCAGTCAAGCTGGAAAGGTTTGGCTAATGTAGATTTCAACATTGTAGCTGAATAACATAATAATACAATGAAGTACTAGGGATATGGTAAACAATACAGCGCTAGCTTTTAAATCACATCAGTCCTTTTCTTAATAAATGATGAAGTCCCATGTCTTTTTTCATTTTGTTTTCAACTCAAACAGTTGCTACGCCTCTGCAGACCTGACAGGATTTATCCATTTTGAGTAGGAGCTCCACATTTTAACACTGGAATATGCCATGTGTGACAATTGTGTAGATGTTTTGAACTCTCTGATATTAGCCTACACCCCATGGAAGCCAAATTCCCTTCCCTTCATCACAGGTTATTAATATTGACTTCCAATTTCTGAGGAACTTCTTGACTCTCACGCTTTCTGTCAAGGTAAATGGAGATTGTTTTGAGTTCATTAATGTGAAATAATCAATATGTTTCGGACGTAGCTAACAAATATATAAGGCAAGTGCTAGGAAAATATAGAACTAATGTTAGTTAACTACTATATTAGGGATGCCGCCAAAAAATCCTCTGCAAAAATGGTCAAATGTGTCATCTTTTTGGGCAAAAAAAAAAAGTAAAAAAAAAAGTAAAAAGGCTGAAAAAAAAAACAACCTGTCAAATCTAATGCTTTATAAATCATTTTAATGGTAATGAAAATTAATGATTATTAATGATAATGATAATTAATGATCTAAAAAACAGTGACTAAAAACAGCGTGTGCTCTTCTGCACCAATCTGCACAGACGTGTTCAAACAGAGAGGTCAAGCCTGTCATGGTGGAAACTGAAGTGTGTGTAGATACAGTTTTTTTTGTTGTTGTTTTTGTTGGTGTTTTGGGTTTTTTTTGCCACTGAGCTATTTTAGCTAAGATGTAGACACTATAAAAGTTGACATGCACGCTCTAATTAACTGTCGTAAGTAGTTTTTTTCTCCTAGACTAAGAAGAAATATAATGTGCATGTAAACATTTCTAATGTCTACATCTTAATATTTCCTCCAAGTTCTCTGGTTTCATTCTGCTCTCCAAATACAATTACAATGGCCAGATTACTTATTTCAGCAGGTGTTCCCATTGGTTTTCTGTTTTGGTCAGGGATGTTAGTGAACAGCTCATACCTCAGGGCTGAGGTATATCAGACAGGAAAGTGTTTGGGTTGATTACACCCCTCTGAAGACTGAAAATGAATGAATGAATCTATGCACATGCAAGACTGGATAAAGAGTGGAGATTGTTGAGATGAGGATTGTAATTGCATGAAATTTACTTGTGTCATTACTTGTTTTCCCCCAGTCCATTTAATAAAGACATTCCAGTGACAGCAAGAGAGGAGCGGGAGCTGTGGACAGTGATGACAGATGAGAAATCATTGAGCCAGTGACATGAAATGCTTAAAGATGGGTAAAACAAGGACATCCAATTGACTTCATCCACTGTAGACCTTTGTGTCATGGAAAGTTCCTGAGCTTCAAAAGATTTTATTGAGAGAGAAGGAAATACAAATAGGGCAGAGCTCTGGGCCAGCAAACGGCATGTGTGTAGGAGCTAAATTAATATTGTTCCTCTCAGCAAACACAGAACTGTGTTTTGTGACATGTTACTGAAAGCTATGAGCAGGACCTATCCTCAAGGACACACTCATGATTTATTAATTATCCCCTGATTTTCTCTCACATCCTCTCTCACCCTGTCTTCTATATCACAATCACACTAGACGAATTACTCTCACTTTAAAAGTCAGCCCTTCATCTCCCGAACATATGTGCCATTACAATGCAGCACTTAGCATGCTTAGTTACACCCTGTGTGCATGTATTTGTGCATGAATGTTTGACTAACTGTGATCTGTGCTGTAGATGTGTGAGGATATTGAACACATCACCCATGTGTATGATTACAACACGCCATTTATATTTTCTCACCAATCCTGGCAATTTAATTCTGGTCTTTCTTCACAAGTACAAAAACACAATGAACTACATGCAACTCATTTTTGAAAGTGTTTTTTTTATATGTTTTATGAAACAAAACACTATTGTGAGCAGGCTGGACATAGTGATTATTCTGTCTACATTCTAGTAGCTTTGCTCCAAAACAACTTACAACAGAGGCAATATTATACAATACAAAATGTGAGGAGGATGGTGAAACAGAATCTCACAAATCATAATGCCAGAATGCTTGATACTTTGGGTCTGGTGGTTTAGGGGCTTTTATGAAGATTGATGGCATTGTAAATTCTATGCCAGGATCTTTCAGCCCAAAACCTGGTTGCCTTTGCCAGGAGGTTCAGACTTGGCCATAGACATAACGTTCAGAAAGATGATGAGCCAAAAATACTTCCATCTCAATGCAGATACATAAACTCAATGTACTCAGATACATAAACTCAATGTTTTGCAATGACCTGAAAGCCTCTGGTCTAATCTGGTGTTCTGGACCAAGGAGGAATGGACCAAGACCTCTATACAACCGTCTCTAACCTTGTTTGAGATTACAGGAAGAGACTCAGTGGTGTCAATAATTTTCAATACAATTTTTGAAAATTAAATAATGTCCCTGTAAAGTGAACTGAAATAATCACCTACTACAAGTGTAATTATTTTCATATATTAATTTGTGCTCATTTTCATGGACGGTGCCAATAACCTTTATGCTATAGTGAAACTTATAATAAAGATTACTTTTAACCTTTCTAGGCCCATGGGATTTGAGCCTAGAGAGAAATACAAAAGTGAGGATTTGAACTAAAATAAATCTTGTAGAAAGAAAATCAATGGCGAAACCGCTTAAAATATGAGCTCTACGTGCCATATTCAGACAAGAGGAACATTGTGATGCTTGTACAGCTGGCATTAAAACATGGACAGCTGTTTAGTTACTAGATCTCACTTTTCTGTCCCCATTATGAAAATAAACTCATCTAGACCCAGATAAAGTCATTGTCAAGTTCCCAAGAGAGGAATGCTCATAGGCAGCATGCATGCTGTAACTCACTGCATCTGCTACATTTGGCTCGGCTGTACATACACCAGGGGGACATTCAAAACCAATGACCCTGTCCAGTTTGTTGAAAGAACAAACTGCACATTGCTGATACCTATGCACTTGGTGAGAGCATATCACCAATTATCTCGAGATTCTCTGTAATATTCTCAAGCATGCAAAACTGTCTCCATCTTCTGTCTGTTTGTCTTTCATTCAGAGGTCATGTCAACATCATCCTGATGTCTCTATTATTCCTATATTCCCATAAGGTATATTATATATATATATATACACACACACACACAGTCAGGTCCTGAAGTATTTGGACAATGACAGAGTTTTTGTGTTTTTGCCTTTATACACCACCACAATGGATTTGAAATAAAACAATCAAGATGCGATCAAAGTGTAGACTTTCAGCTTTATTTTAAGAGGTTCCACAAAAATATGGCATTTACCATTTAGGAATTACAGCAATTTTAAGCAAAGTACTTCCATTTTCAGTGGCTCAAAGGTATTTGGACAATTGACTTACAAGACGTTAATTGACCAGGTGTGGTCCATTCCCTCAGTACTTCAAGAAAAATGAAGCAGATAAAAGGTCTGGATTTGATATCAGGTATTGAGTTAGGATTTGGCAGCTGTTTGACTGGAGCTACCAATATGAAGTCCAAGGAGATCTCAATGCAAGTGAAGGAGGCAATCATTAGGCTGAAAAAACAACATAAATCTATAAGAGAGATAGCAAAAACCTTAGGTGTGGAAAAATCAACAGTTGGGTACATTCTTGAAAAGAAAGAAAGCACTGGTGAGCTCAACAACATCGAAAGGCCTGGAAGACCACGGAAGACAACTAAAGTGGATCTCAAAAGCCAGATTAGACTTTTCCAGAAAACATCTAAAAAAGCCTCCCATGTTCTGGAATAAGATTCTTTGGACTGATGAAACCAAGATTAACTTGTACCAGAATGATGGGAAGAGAAAAGTATGGTGAAAGAAAGGAACAGCTCATGATCCAAAGTATACAACATCATGTGTCAAACATGGTGGAGGAAGTGTTATGGCATGGGCATGTATGGCTGCCAATGGAACGGACTCACTGGTGTTTATTGATGATGTGACTGCTGACAGAAGTAGCAAGATGAATTCTGTGGTGTATAGGGCTATACTCTCTGCTCACATGCAGCCAAATGCTACAAAACTGATAGGATGCTGCATCACAGTGCAGGTGGATAATGACCCTAAACACACTGCGAAAGCAACTCAAGACTTTTTGAAGGCAAACAAATGGAATATTCTTCAATGGCCAAGTCAGTTGCCTGAACTCAACCCAATAGAGCTGCTTTTCACTTACTGAAGACAAGACTGAAGGCAGAAAGACCCACAAACAAGCAGCAGCTGAAGGTGGCTGCAGTGAAGGCCTGGCAAAGCATCTCCAGGGAGGAAACTCAGAATTTGAGTTTTGAGAACATGGGCTCCAGACTTCAGGCAGTCACTGATTGCAAAGGATTTTCATCCAAGTATTAAAATTATGGTTATATTTACATTTATGTCACTTTGTCCAAATACCTCTGAGCCCCTGAAAATGGAGGTACTTTGTTGAAAATGGCTGTAATTCCTAAATGGTAAATGCCATATTTTTGTGGAACCTCTTAAAATAAAGCAGAAAGTCTACACTTCGATCACATCTTGATTGTTTTATTTCAAATCCATTGTGGTGGTGTATAAAGGCAAAATCACAAAAACTCTGTCATTGTCCAAATACTTCCGGACCTAACTGTACAATATATATATATATATATATATATATATATATATATATATATAAACCTTTGTGATGACTACCTTTGTAGTTGTGTATGTATGATGGAATGTACAGTTTGAAGCCTTTCTAATGTCACTGACATTCATCTTTGGGAGCCCTTGCAGACATTGACTGTAAAATACTACCACCACGAGTGAAATGAATGAACTGGAAATGCAGGAGTCGTACTAAAATCAAAGTGGAAGTGTTTCCTTATTTCCTTTCCTTGCTTCTCTTTTTCTCTTTCCTCGCTTCTTAGCTTTGCCCTTCGATGGAGCATAGAAAACTAAACAAGAAATGGGAATGAGGACATTTACCAAATAAGATGTAAATATCACTTGCTCACTGAAATGTTACTTTAAAGTAACTCATTGATGACATGTTTCCCAGCTGTACAGAACAGTGATTACACATTAATTTATCCTCAAGTAAAACCTTATTTCACATGCTTAGACACCTAGCCTAAACAAGATTCTACTCATGACGTGACTTTGCAATTTTTAAAGCAAGGTGTATTAAGTGACTTTCATTCAAGAATGTACTCTTGGCTTATTCAATTATAGTATACCTATTTTATAGTTTACAGTTGCCTTCTTTGACTGCTGTTTCTGAATTGCCCCTGTGTCTTGTTCGCCGAGTCCCTTACCTGCTTATTGGATAATTGTTTGCCATCCTTGACATTATAATTAAATTCCAGGACTTGGATCCACACTTTGCCCCTGAATGCAAACCAATGTTACATAAAATTTTATTTGTGATACAATTTGTGTGCATTATCAGGCAGGTGCTAAATAAAGCATGCAGTTCACTCAGAGTGTGTAGGAATTGGCATCCTCTGATAAGACCATCAAAGTAGATAATATAACTTGCCATTCACACAATCCAGAACTTCTGCGGAACACACATGCATGGTATGTGGGTACAGAACAAAAACACAGTGTACGTCCTAGTTGGGTAATTTAAACTGGAGATTGAAGTAAAGTATGTTGGAAATATTTGTTGATCCCAGCAGGCATCAGTGTTTTATAATATAAGACCTCACCTCTGGAGCCTTGAATATGAGGTGTCAGTGCCATGGTTAGCAACTCCTGCTGGGCAGCTCACTGACATAAAGAGAGCCACTTACACTCATGGCTGAGCGAAGCACAAGTATCCACAGCTGGGGAACAATTTTCACTCCCCCTCACCCCAGCTGGCAGAGCATTTGGGTAAGAATAAAAAGGCAGCACACCTTTTTAAGAAGAGTGAACTGCAGCAAACACTATTCTAAATTGCCACATGCTAACAGTCTCTTTCCATCTCCTTTACGGCATCGCCAGACATTTCCTGCCCTCGAGCCTGGCACTGAGAAAGCACATTTGTGTCTTTGATACAAAAGATCCTGTTTCCCCATTGATTTGGGAGACAAATCATTTCCTAATACATGCAGCAAAAAAAAAATCATTTATATCAAGCACTTCTGGATTGGAGAACATATAATTTTAAGAATAATGATGCCAGAAAAGCGATGCTATGAACTTTTAACCTTTAACCATAATGGCTCTTTAGGGACCAAAATGGTTCTTTAACAAATGCTTTCTAATGAATGGCTTACATTTTGCACATTGTAAAAAACAAAGATTAAACACAATACAGAAATATTGTTTTATTGCTTTTAGCTGTTTATTCTGTGCATGTTGCTGCTCAAAGGATGTTTTAATGTTTATTAGTATTGTAGTCTCTATTTACTCTGTTAAGGTTTCATCGTTTTCTAAAATGATCTTACCTGGAGCCCTTTCTGATGAGGAAACATGTAAAACCTTTAAGGGTCCCTTTAGATCAGAGGTCATTGGATTGTGGCCCAGCAAAGTATTTCAAGCCAATAAGCGGTCACAGTTTTTACAGGCTGTCTAGATTTCTAAACATCACCCTGCTACAGATGATGTGGCTAATTTAGTCATATGCATTTATGTAAATTATTCAGCTGAAAGCAGCTCATCGGACCAGCTGAGACTAGCTACAGGGCTAGAGACATCAAATGTGAAAGGGGAAAGGAGCTTTAACAGATTTTCACAGGTGCAGTTTATGCAGTTTTTCATTTTATTTACCCGCGTTGGTCTGATCAGTTAACTGATGACGTAGCTTCGATGAAAACAGTGTTTAAAGATGATTGGACAGAATAGTATGCTTTTATTCTGTCCTCATCAAATGTAAAATCGATGCGTCTCATCTTTCACAATTTGTGGCACTCTTCTGTTTCATGAAACTTTTTATGCAACTGGATTTTGGATGAATACTCCTGCTCTGTAGGGACGACTGATAAGGATGCTAGATTTAACACACACACACACACACACACACACACACACACACACACACACACACACACCCACCCACCCCATTTAACGTTTTTTTATAATAATCTTTTGAACTCCTTGCTCATTGAATTTTTTTCCTTTAATGGTGGTCTTATTAATTTATTAACAGCTTGAGTTCCCCTCTAAACAGTGGGAGCTTGCTAGGGAATGAAAAAAATGTTTTATACAATTTTAGCTCTGGCAAAGGCCTTGTCAAAACATAAAAGATGAAAAACACAGGTGTTGTTTGCTTTTAACTATTCATTTTGAGTTGGTAACTGCTTCACAGCATTAGCAATTTAGCTCTTATTAAATTCACTGAAGCTTCCGGTAAAATTGTTGCTCCCACTTATGATTTTGACAATATACATCTCTTCACAGGCCTAATCTACACCTCCTAGTTACACACATGGACACACACACCCACTTGACACTTCAATGCGCTTCCTGAACATTTCAGTGTTTTCCCTGCTCCTATCTCCCCTGATTTAACCTGATTTAATTCACCTGAGAATTCAGAGGTGGGGAAAACACCAAAATGAGCAGGATGGGGATACTCTAGAACCAGGATTGAGAAACACTGATCTACAACATTAATCTCTACACAATTCAAGGACCATAAAAACCACTGCAGATTTGCTGTCACAATAAGCACCATCTCACAGGATATTTATTTCTCTCTTTCTCTGGATGATACTATTTTTGTCATGTTGGCCACATCAAAAGTCTGACTCTCTGCTTTTACTCTGTGTTGTTCGTGAACTTTGCTGACTCATTTCTCACAGTCCATCATACATACAGAATAAGTGGGCTGGCTGTCCACTGGCAGTACACACATCCTAAAACACCATTACAGTACACCCATGCGTATAAAGTATATCAGATTACAGAGCTAAAGTGACTGTGTATGTAGTGCAGTGAGTATGTATTTAAATTGCACTTGTGTATTGTGTTTGTCTCTGCGTGTGATTTGGCACATTTGTAAAGAGTAAACATATGATTTCACAGGCTGCGTGAGAGAGCCATGGATGTCCTCAGAGACACAAGTAATCAGTGAAATGTGATTTCTGCCCATACCCAATCAACCAGAACTGTAGCCTGTTACTGAGTGCAATTGAACTGGGAACAATCCAAAGAAAGAGCCATATAGAAGTGTGAGGGAAGGAGGAAGGGGTGGACAAGCCTCATGGAATAACACCTTTAAGGCTTTTGGAAATAGATCACTTGCACAGTTAAAAATGGCTTAATGTGGCAGAAAATAGAAAAGGTGAGATAAAACAAACTGAGTGAGAAAGGTCTGTGTTCCTCAGATGTGCTAGTGAAAATAACAATATACATGAATAACGTGCGATTTTGAGTTTAATCATTTGGCATCATCTTGCTATTTTTGTTCTTTTTTCCCTGAATAAACAAGGTTTTTCAAATTAGTGCAACTGTTTCAACAAAGCATTGGTTTGTAAAAACACTGGCACCTCTACAATTGATTTTTTACATTCAGTTACTTTAATATGCACTCACTGGTCAATTTAATGCACCCCTGTACCCCTGGTCATGCAATGAATGAACAGATGAAGATTAGAAAAAGGTCAAATAGGAGTGGAGCCCGATGTGGATTGAACCATACTGCTGTTGTAGCTCCTCCTCAAGGTTCAGCCTGTTGTACATCCTGAGATGCTTTTCTGCTCACCATGCATTTAAACTAGTGGTTATATGAGTTACCGTAGCCTTTCCGTTAACCCAAACCAATCTGGCCATTCTCTTCTGACCTCTCTCTTCAACAAGGCATTTCCACCCACAGCACTGCCATTTACTCACTGTTTTATTTTTCTCACCATCCTGTGAAAACTCTAGAGCCTGTTTTGCATTAAAATCCCAGGAGATCAGCAGTTTCTGAAATACTCAAACCAGCCCATGTTCGACCAGCAACCATGCCACAGTCAGAGTCACTGATATCACATTTTTCCTCATTCTGATGTTTGATGTGAATGTTAAATTAAGCTCTTGGCCTGAATTTGCCTGATTTTATGTGTTTGCTCCTGCCACATTATTGACTGATTGCATAATTGCATAAATGTGCAGGTGTCTAGGTGATCCTGTTAAAGTGGCCAGTAAACAGCATTAAGCTGATTTCTGTAATGTCTAACAAGGTAGAACACACTCTTGTAGAAGATATTCCTCCAAGCATAATATTTCAAATTCCTTTATATATGTTTTAGGTCATCATCTTGTTGAAATATCCATCTATGACCACGTATTAACCTCATGGCAGAGGCAACACTTGGTGAAGCTCAGTTTTGTGCATTGCTCTCAGGAAGGACTTTTTTCTTGAAACTTTTCCAAACCATTTGTTTTTATGGAGGTGGTATTACTACTTGATTTTGAAACTCAAAAGCTCATCAGTTTAGAAACTGAAACTGTAGTTTCTTTTTTGCCTCCTTAACCATCCTCCTCACTGTTCCAATTATTGAAATTATTATGCAATAATTTGGCCCATTCTGCTGAAGGGTGCATCTTAGGATCTTCCTCTTCCACATTTAATGAAAACATCCAGAGAACTATAAACCACATCAAATGAGTGATCACAAGCAGCCTATCCCATTCACAATCCCTTTTTAATCAAGCCTACCTGTTAACCAAGCATAAACCTTTAATCAAGGATAGCTATTCTCAATCACACTCATCTTTTTTTTTTTTTTTTTTTTTTACATTTGCATCCAAGTCTGCTTGTCTCAGACACTTTGTACCAGAGTGTGGGAAAGATAAAAGTGTAAATTACAAATCTATCTGCCTCACATAATTCAAACACAACATAGTCTTATACTTGCGAATGTAATGAGTTACATGACATATGACCTTTTATACATATTTGTATAAGAAGTTACAAAGCTTATGGTTAGGGGTGAGGCTGGTGTTCATATGATCTCATTCATATGAAATTGAACAAAATCGCATCGCTTGTTGGGGTGGCTATAAATTTCTCATCTCAGAAGCATCATCATCTCATCTGTGAAATGTGTTGACATTGGAATACATGGCTACCAATGGAACTGGCTAATTTGTCAGCATCAGGATGATTTCTAAACTGAACAGAAGTAACCACATGCTTCAAAACACTGGAAGATATGTCCAGCAAGATGACCCAATATACAGTGCCTTGCATAAGTATTCACTCCCTTGAGATCTTGTTACAACCTGGAACAGAAATGAACTTAAATGGGATTTTTAGCATTTCATTTACACAATATGTCTTATATTTGCAGGTGCAAATCTAACTGGTCCATATTCTAAAGCATAAACTCTGTAGTCCTGGTCTATTTATGGATGTCATTTTATAATTGATTCAGCAGCTGGTTATGAGGATTTTCTCGCCAGACAAGGAGTATTGCTTCAAAAGTTCATGCACTTTTCTCAGGAAAAAAAATTGGATTAAATCTATGACTGAACAGAGTTGGAAAGTCCTCTGTTAAAACACCCCTAATGTGAATGTCTATTTTAGTAAACCTTGTATAACACGTCTCTTCTGTGCCCATGTGTCTGCATGTACTCATGGGTCCTATTCTTGTCTGTGTGATCAGTGCCTGCTGGGAAATTCATCCAATTATGCCCTTGTGCCTGACAAGCCTGTACAACGTAGCCTCCCTGCCCCTGCAGTCTGCCATTCTTTCTGCAGAAATGGCCATTAACAATGCAGCTCCTCTGTTTGATTAGGACAGGCTCTCTGCCCCTCGCTGTCTTTCCTCTAGCTGTTGTTTTGTGGTCTGTGTTTTCCGTCTGCTATTATTTCTTTCTCAAATGTTGACTCAATCCATATCTGATGTCATGCTTTTTGTTTC